>APFE030916109.1:12421-49442 GCA_000404065.3 Pinus taeda
CTTAAATCTTTTAGTTTACATGATTTCATATCACTCCAATTACGAATTGATCTGCTCCAATGAACAACATTATTACTAATTTTTTTTTATTCTCTTATTTATTAAAAGTAATATAGATCCATCTTAACTATGCTCATAGGTTCCTCTTAGCCCTACTTAACTTAAAAGAAGGCTTGCACCTACAACCTCCAGAGATTCCTCTCTCTCTCTCTCTCTCTCTCTCTCTCTCTCTCTCTCTCTCTCTCTCTTCTATATATATATATATATTATATATATTATTGTGTAAATTACATTTTTGAATGCATAAATGATACAACGACTTGAAAGTTCCTTTGGACTTTTGGTTTGTATAGACTATACAACTTATATTTGCAATTATAACAAATTGTTTCCTAGGTTTTAGATGAAATTGATGGGGAATTATACCTCAAAAGGGGAAAAAATGTAAAATATTGAGACTACTTGATATATTTTAAAATGTTTTAACCATAAAGATTTATTTATTCTATTTGCTTTATATAATATATAGATATATGCAATGAGTTGAGAATGTGAGATGACCTACGGCCTCTGTAACCCAACCTAGGGTTCCTGCAAATCCTGCAATGGCAGGCCTGTCAAGTTCAGTACAGCCGGTAAAATCAGGCGGATTGGTGATCAGTGCTAAGCGGCCATAAGCAAAAAGCAACATGCAACCTCCTCAGGGGGAGGGCCAGGAGCCTCCCCCCAATAAGGACAATCGAATGTAGCACACGGAAGAAAGGGAAAATGAAAAGGAACCGAGCGACAGTAATGCGGAACATAGTAAGCAGAAGGGTAAGGACACAGATCAGGAAGATAGAAACATGGCAAGTTCTTCAACATGCAAGCCAGTAGTAACTCACAGACCAAGGGTGGAGTTCCCAAGTCATCGTATCAATGCCCGGATACAGTATATGAGAGATCACGCGTTGATCGGTAAATTCATAGGAATTTGGCCGACGAAGAAAGCGCTGAGAAGTTGGATAAATGCTAAATGGCATCCAAAGGGGCTTATCTCTCTGCATCTAGGAGCAAAGGGGTTCTTTACAGCAGTTTTTAATTGCCTGGAAGATCGCAACAGGATTCTAGATGGAGGTCCTTACTTTTTTAACTCTGCAGGATTATATCTCAAAGTGTGGGTTGAAAGATTTAATCCAGACAAGGAGGACCTTAGCTATGCGCCGATGTGGATAAGGCTATATTCACTGCCGTGGGAATACTAGGAAGAAAAATCTCTTCAGGAGATTGGGAACGCACTTGGCAAGTTTGTAAAGATTGAAGAAGAAACAAAATCATGTAGATACACGTCCTATGCTCGGATCTGTGTCTATATGGACCTCAAGCAAGCACTGCCAGACACGGTAAGTTTCTTTCATGAAGATTCTGAATGGATTCAAGTTATAGATTATGAGCATGTACCATTTAGATGCAGGAAATGTCATGATATCGGGCATCTCTACAGAGATTGTCCACTAAATAAGAAACCCTCCTCCCAAGATAGTTCAGACAATCAAACAACAAATGGCTTCACTAAGGTAACAAATCAAAGGAGAGGGAACAAGCGAGCAACAGGCAATCCCAAGGCAAATCCAGTCAACAAGACAATTCCCACAACGAGCAACAGTTTCGAAGCACTGGCCAAGACTAATATGCAAGATCTGGAGAAGGACATGCAGAAGGACAAGGATTCAAATAAAGAACAACCAGGAGAAACTTCAGGTCAAACAGGAAAGATGACTCAGAAGCAATCAAACTTGCAACCTCAATCTAAATCTATATCATGGCAATCACAAGGAATGGAAGTTGAATATACTGAACCAAATGACAAATCATCAAACTAACGAGCGGATACCTCTCAAGAACCTCAAATCATGGAAGAGGATCCGGAGCCTTTAGACATAGGGGAGCTTGATATACTAGGCTTGGAACAAGCATGCAAAACAGGGAATTTTGAAAAAATACCAGATCGGCAAGTGGATAACCTAGTAGAAGTCTTGAACAGGGCAAAGAAGAAATACTCTCTAGGAGTCCAAATAGGAAGTCCATGGGATGGCAAATTTATCACCAAGGACAATAAGAAGAGAGGCAGAAAATCGACACTTGAGAGAACCATAAAGATAGGAGAGATATTAGTGGAGTCAGGGAGGTATGCCAAACTAACCAGGTATTTCAATACAAACCCCCATCCTTCTCAATAAAGCTGGTATAATGGAATATAAGAGGGCTTAATGGCCCAAGGAAAGGTAGATTATTAAAAAATATGCTTATGCAAGAAAAACCAAGCATACTCTTTCTGCAGGAGACGAAATGTAACTCAACAATTTTGGAAAAAATAGCAGTGAAAGCCTGGCCAAGAGGGCTAGTTACAGCTGTTGATGCTCAGGGAGCTTCGGGAGGACTTGCAATCCTTTGGGATGCGCGAGCCATCCAACTAAACAACATACAAGCTAATAAAAGTTTCATTCAGGCAACCTTTCATCTCATAGGTACTAACACCTATGGACTGATAACTAATGTCTATTTCCCTCAGGATACTACTTAAAAAGCTCAAATCCTAAATACATTGTCAGAACTCAACTCAGATAGGCAATACCCACTTTGGATCTCTGGAGGTGATTACAACATGACAGCAAGCATGGAAGAAAAACAAGGGGGTAGAAGCAGAGCAAATAGTGATGGTAATCTACTAAAAAACTTCATTTATAACAACTGGTTTGTGGATGTTCCCACAAGCAATGGCCTCTTGACTTGGAGTAATAAGAGAGAAGGATCGCAGCAGATTGCTTCGCGTCTTGATAGGTTTCTCATCTCAGACAATGCAACACACTTAGGAGGGGAATTTACAGCGTCCATCCTTCCTATCTCAGGATCAGATCACTGGCCTATCAAACTTCAATGGAACAGGCTTGGCAACAACCTCAAACATCCCTTCCGATTTGAAGAATTTTGGCTAACTCATCCGGACTTTGAGGACCTAGTTTGATCAACCTGGCTCAACTTCAATCCTACTAAAGGCACAAGAATGTCCAGGTTTCAGCAAAAACTCAAGCATCTTAAAGGAGCAATCAAACGATGGAATCATAATACTTTTGGCAACATTTTTAAAGATCAAGCCACTCTCAACTTAGAAATGAAGAGAATCCAGCAAACCATTATCAATGAAGGGCGCACGGAGGAATTAACCAAGCAGGAGCAAGTCATAGAATCTAGACTATTAGAGAGGGATAAACAGGAGGAAACATTATGGAGACAGAAATCAAGGATCCGATGGTTAAAAAATGGAGAAAAGAACACAAAATTTTTCCATAAAACTACGGTGTAGCGCAGAATGATCAATTGCATTACTCACATCAAAAATGAACAGGGGGATAAAATTGAAACACATGAAGGCATTGAAGAGGAATTTCTCAGATATTTCAAGAAAGCACATCAGGAACCCAATATAGATAGAATTCCGGCTATCAGTAAGCTTCTAAGGAACATTCCAAGGATAATAACAGAGGAACATAATAGTCTTCTCATTCAGCCTATCAACCTACAGGAAGTTGAAGAAGCTGTACAACACCTGAAGGAAGGGAAAGCACTGGGTCCGGATGGTTTCATGTCAAACTTTTTTCATAAGTTTTGGGACCTAATAAAGACTGAGGTATGGCAAGTAGTGGAGGAATCCCGAGCACTCAGGTGGATGTATCCAGGGTTAAACGCCACCTTCATAGCCTTAATTCTAAAGGTGGAAGACTCCAACACTCCAGATAAGTACAGACCAATTGCCTTGTGTAATATCATCTATAAAATCACTTCAAAAGTCATAGCAACAAGACTAAATCTGCTGCTCCCTCTTATTATCTCACCCGAGCAAATCGGGGTATGTAGAAGGCCGACAAATAATGGACGGAATTATTCTAACTCATGAGATAATCCATTCCTTAAAGCAAACCAAAAAGCCAGGTATGCTGCTTAAGCTAGATCTATCTAAAGCTTTTGATAGTATCAGTTGGGTCTATATTCAAAAAATTCTTATTGCCTTTGGTTTTGCCCAATCATGGGTCAGATGGATTTTTAACCTTTTGTCTTCAGCTTTTTTCTCTGTTTTAATCAATGGTATCCCCTCGGCAACGTACCGTCCCTCCAGAGGTATAAGGCAAGGAGACCCCTTGTCTCCCTTTCTTTTTGTAATTACGGTAGAAGGATTGGGTAGAAGCATCACCTCTGCCAGGATAGCTCAGCAATTAAAAGGCCTTTCTTTCAACAACTCCCCAGCTTACTCCCACCAGCAATTTGTAGATGACAATATGCTTTTTGGCCATCCCTCGGTGCAAGAATCTCGCCTCCTCAAATCAATCCTGTCAAACTTCTCTGATGCTTCTGGTGCCCTTATCAATCGAGTTAAATCCCAAATTTTTTTCTTCAACACCCCTGTTCCCACCCAAAAAGCTATTGGCCGAATTTTGGGATTCACTATTGCCTCCCTGCCCTCCAAGTACCTCGGTGCCCCTTTAATGGCCTCAGCTCTCAAACACTCTTCTTGGAAGCACTCGATTCTCCCTATGGACCTACCGAGCTCTGAATATGGCTAGCAGACTTGTTCTTATCAAGGCGGTCCTTCATTCCATGCCCTTGTATCTCTTCTCCATCCTTGCTGCCCCAAAATGGGTACTCAAATAAATTAAGAATCTCCAGCGCAACTTTTTATGGGGAAGCTTAGGCCACAATCGAAAATGGGCTCTAGTTAAATGGGATAAAGTATGTCTTCCTAAGAAAGCAAGGGGTATTGGGCTAAGAGATCCTGAGCATAGCAATAGAGCAATGGGCGCAAAAATCTGGTGGAGATGGCTAGCCCATCCTAATACTCCATGGGCCTCTCTCTAGACAGCTAAATATGCAAGCAATTGTCCCATGGAATAAAGAATACGAATGATGGAGCTAAGCACGGGATTGATAATCTGAAATTCAGCTATACAACACAAAAGTCTCATACAAGAGCACAGTTTCTCGGAAGTTAAGAGTGGAACAACTGCTCGATTTTGGGAAGACTCCTGGCAGAAATTACCAAAAATAAGAGACATACTCCAAGATCATCCAATACCAGAGCAGGAGATCAATCAGTTAGCCAAGGTCAGTCAATTTTGGAGCTCATCTACAACTCAAGAGCATAGGTAATGGAAAAATGCAAATCAAATTTTATTGAACAGCTCTAAACAAACTCAGCAACATCTCAATACAGAACTACAAAAGAGGCAAATCACTGTCTCAAAAGAATCAGACATTCTAATATGGGGTTATGAAGAGAAAGGAATATTCACCACAAAGGAAGCGTATAAGATAATAGTCCAAGATCAGCTAAACAAAGACACTTTATGGGATAAAATTTGGCACACTTCCAACTGGCCGAAGGTCCTTTGTCATAATAAAATTCTAACTTGGGATAATCTCAGGAAAAGAAGCTTCTCGGGCCCATCTATATGTCTCATATGCAGGCAAGAGGAGGAAACAACCATACATCTTATGCAGTCATGCCAAACTGGAAGAAAACTTTGGGAGAAGGTCACTTTCCGCTGTCAAAGAGAAGGTAGAGTGCAAGGAGATCTCAAAGCCACTATTCGTAACTGGAGTCAAAAGCCATTTCAAAGTAATCTCCTTAACACTCTGTGGCATCTTATACCTGGCTTACTGATGTGGAACATCTGGAAAGAGTGCAACAGAAGAGTTTTCAAGGATCAAACTATGCCTCTAGAGCAAATTTGGACTATACTTCATCATAATATCATGGAGTCTCTATCAATTAGAGAATGGTACTCATAAGACTTCCCCCATTACCTCAGGAAAAAATAATCTGGGATAATTGGAGGATCCAGATAAACCAAAATACAATCAACAAAAAGAACCCCACAATGCAGGAAAAGGAATCAAGCAATTGGACTCCGCCGCCCATTAACATGTTCCAGCTTAACTTTGATGGGGCCTCAAAAGGAAATCCAGGGAAAGCAGGGTATGGGGGAGTCTTCAGAGATCATAATGGCAATCCTCAATGCATCTTTATGGGCTCGATAGGCTGGGATACCAACAACTCAGCAGAATTGGAGGGATTATGGAGAGGTCTCAAACTAGCCCATGAAAGAAGATTTTTTCCTCTCATTATAGCAGGGGATTCGCAAATTATAATTAGAATTATCATAAATCTCCTGCATGGTTCACCCATTCACAAAGTTAGCAATAGTTGGAGAATGGCCCAAAGGCTTGAGCTAATCAATAATTGGCTTTCTCAGCACCAAGCAATCTCATGCAAACACACCAGAAGGGAATGAAATAAGCTCGTTGACTTTCTTGCCAATCTCAGAGTGGAAGCTGAGGGAGGCTACTTTGAAGGAACAATCGCCAGGTTAGCTTCCGAGGACCAAATCGCCAAATTCCAGGAAATTGTCACTCAGGACAAATCTCAGATGAAGAATACACACCCGGATGTGGGTGGCATTAATAGTTATCAATGAAAAACTGCAAAATTCAAACATCTGGCTTGACGGATGGCAGGCGGATGATCTGTAGGATACGCATCGTAGGATGGCGAATTAAGTTCAAGGCAGATGAAATTAATATCGAGCAGTCTCAAATATGGTCTGGCATTAATGCGAGCATGGCTACACAGTAAACAAGTTGGCTTATTGGCATGGATCCGCACAATGCCCCTGTCTCAGCCGCTGGTTCTTTTTATTATGAAGCAGAGTCGCTTCAGCACCTCTGCTTGGTCTTTTGAGTCTGGCTGTTAGCTTGGACTTGGAAGCTCCCTGTAACTTCCTGCGCTCCTACTGTTCATGGCCTGCTTTGCCTCAGTCGCTCTCCCGACACATTTACCTCTCTAACTATGCCTCGCAGTCGAGGAATCCCACGTCGAGGTAGCCACATAGGGAACAGAGGTTGCCTTTCTCGCCCTGCTCCACAGAATGTTGCCCCTATCGCCTCAACTCCCCCTTTTTTTCTGCCTCTGGATCAAGCTAGCCCTATCCGAAACAATTCATTCTAGGCCTCCAGGTTTACTTTTCAAAGTGGGCTCAACAGGCCTGTTTTGACAGCAAGTATTACTATAATTGTCTCGGAGGAGGAGAGCAACCAGCTCAGCTCGACTCCAACTATCTCCACCCACTCTCAGGAAGATAGTGTTCTTCAAGGGGACTTGACAGGGATGGTGTTTAATGCGGATCACATGCAAGAGGATGCCCCTGTTTCGGAAGCGCCTCAGCAGCCAGTGGATCCGACTCAGAGTGATATTCTAGCCTGCGGGCCGTCTCAAAGGGCAGTTGGTATTTTAAATATGGTAACTACTCCTGATGGAGGCGCACCGACATATGATGAAGACGGTTTCGTATATATTTTTACACATTTTTTAATAGAATTAGTATTTACGAAGAAAAAAAATATATAGATATATGCATAGTTAACATTGAAATAGTTTACTTAATATAGATATTATTTATTTATTTATTTTTGTATGAGACTATCCGTATTAAAATATTTTTCTATTATTATTATATTTTAAAATACATGTTAATATTACTTAAAATTGAACATTGAAATACTTATAATGAAAATATGTTTTGTCTCTCTGTGTATATATATAGAGTTTAACATAGACATCAAAATATTTTATTTATGATATTGAAAGTAAAAGTGAAATATTTTTGCTACATTTTCTTCATATTAAATTGTAATATTAAAAACAAACTACGAAAACACAATAAAAATGAGATTATTGAATTTTTATAATATTTTTAATTAAAACTAACCAAACATATATATTCATTTATTTATATTATAAACACATTTTTGTTTGTTTATAATATAGCTGAACAAAACCTAAATGACATAGAATACTCATACTAAACTATAGAATGCAATACTTAATAAAATTATATATATAATTTTATTCATAAAAAATAACAAATTTTTTATTATATCACATTATTATTTATTATTCCCTAACAATTTACAATTTACATACCCTTCTAGATTACATGTAATTTCGTACATAAATAAAATAATACTTTCATTAATTAACATGACGTCTTCGTGGAGAGAATATGTGAAATTCAAAACTTACTCGTAATCATACTTTGATAAAATTCAAAGTATCATTTGAGCTCGAATGAAAATGTTACAATTTATTAATTCAATAGACCCTATTTAATTGGATACTTATTTTTAGTAGAGTTAAAAATTAAAGAAACCGTTCAACATTAATGTGACCATAAATGTCGAAGGATTTATTGAAATTGAATGGGGTGAGCCATGCCACCATGTGTATCTATCAACTTGACGTTGAAAGATTTAATGACATGGAATGGAAGGGTGTGGATAACAAGGGTGTGGATAACAGGCAAATCCTATTTCCAACTCCACTGTATTATAAATGCAGTCTGACATGCAAGGGGAATAGGGGTTGCCTTGCATTTATATTTCTCTCAAAGTTGACTTTGGCATGTTACCAGCAAGGCAACCCCTATTCCCCTTGCATGTCAGACTGCATTTATAATGCAGTGGAGTTGGAAATAGGATTTGCCGCGGATAACATCAATTGCTTTCGAGTTCGTTTTCATTTTGCTTTTTTAGCATTTACTATTTTGGGCTGAATGATAACAACCATTTTTTAGCATGTACTATTTTGGGCTGAATGATAACAAGCATTTGGAAGGGTGCGGATAACATCAATTGCTTTCCGGTTCGCTCTCATTCTGCTTTTTTTGCATTTACTATTTTGGGCTGAATGGTAACAACCATTTCAATCGAAGCGCTGATTCTGAATTGAATTCCATGTTGCTGGAAATCAAATCGTGGGAAAAAGCAAACATAAGTTATGCACATCGTGGAAAAAGCAAAACATAATGGCTTAAAGATGATGGGAAAAGTGGATCCAATGGTATTTTGCATTACTTATATATGTCGGAGTGAGGCTCTCCACCTCTTGTTTTTTCTCTATGCCCTCTGCGTGCTTCTTGTATCTCTCTCGCAGGCAGTAGTGTTGTGTACTGGGCATTGTCGTGTTTGTCTCTGTATTATGTTTGTATTTTTGTTGTTCTGTGATGGATGTGTTAAGTCGTTTGTCTCTGTATGTATGGATGTTTGTATTGTGTTGTCTGTGTATGTGAGCCCTGAGAGAGGAAAAGAAACCCTAGCAGCAGAGCGTGGCCATCGAAGATATATGAATGTCTATAGCTATGGGCGAGGATGGAGCCTCTTTCCGTGAGCAAACGTTATAGGAAGGTGTGTATTGGGGTTTCTCTAATCGTAATTTTTTCCTCTTGAATTTAACTTTCAATTTCTGAATTACTGAAGTTAAATTTTAATCACAGGGAGTCACCGAGTGGAATCTACCAAATGATGATCCAGCAAACCCTGGGATGCGAATGGAACAATGCAAGGTACACATTTAGTTTCTTATTTGATAAAGTACTAATGATTTTAGGAGAAGAAATGAACGAATGGATGAAGATATGTGTATAAACTTTTATTACAGTTTCTTATTTGATAAAGCAATAATGAAATTAGGAGAAGAAATGAACCAATGAATGACGATATGTTTATAAACTTTTATAGCAGTTTCTTATTAGATAAAGTACTAATGAAATTAGGAGAAGAAATGAACGAATAAATGGATATATATGTGTATAAAATTTTATTACAGTCGGTTGTAAATATATGTTTTATTATACCTCTGTCCAGCTCTCAAGCGTCACCTGGACAACAATCCTTTCTATCATCTTGACTCTCACAGCCTACAGCGTAAAGCACTTGCAGCTAGGAGTGATTAAACCGTGTTAAGCATTTGATGATATCACTGATTAAACCTGCCGAATGATTGAACACGCATCTCTCCCTGCAATTCTTGTAACATTAATATGCCGATAGTTGGAGTTGCAAGGTAATTGTGGAGGGGTCATCTGCTTTCTGTCAGGACTCCCGATACACAAAATCTCGAGTTAGGGTAAACGATATATTGAGCCTGTAGTTAGGGTAAACGAAATCTGCGTTAGCTACTAGGACTGCGCTCCAATAAAACGGTAGGAAGATACGTAACCTCGCGGGTTGTCCTGTGCCGCAGCGAGTGGCTACCTAGCAGCCACGCGTAACCTGTCCGGACCATCACTCTTGCTTCGCCTGCTTTCATCCTAACGAAGTAGGTGTTTGAGTTAACGGCGTGCCCAATACGGGTTGTCCTGCCCAGCCACGCGTAAGCTTTCCCGACCAGCTTTCTTGCTCCGCCTGCTTTCGTCCTGACGAATGGTGTGCATGTTTTGACATGTAAATTTCGCATGTTTATTGCAAGTAATTTCGCATATTTTGCTGGGCCTGCACAGCTGTCTGTCCGAAAAGCTGAAACTCTTGTCTCCGTACCCATTCATGCATGGGAGGACCTAGGAACTCCCGCGTGGTAATGCTACCCTTTTAATTCACGTTATACAGGCTTTTGGCCTGCGCCAATGCTAGATAATCTTGGGTGTGTTTTAAATCCCTCCAACAACAATACCCTCTACTTGCCTTTAGTGTGTCTTGTGATGCTTCTTTCCGTTCTTTCCTCTTCTTAGGTCGTAAAAGTTCCCTCCTCTTAGCGTTATGTAAATTTGTTTACAGAAAATTTCCGTCTAATGTAGGTTATTGAATTCACTGTCTTTCCTGATGCCTTATTTATGTGTTTATGGAAAATTTTCCTCTCCATTAAATTTGCCAAACTGAACTCACTTTCTTTCCTCTGCCTTAGTTATGTGATTTTCCCTCTCTTTAAGGAAATTTTCCTTCTCCTTTAATACTTTCCAAAGTTGTAGGAATACTAAGGATGTCAAAAGCTACCCAATATTTTCATCATTATACATACTATAAATGAAGGAATACTAAGGAGGTCAAAAACTACCCAATATTTTCATTATTATACATACTATAAATGCACAATGTGCCCTGCATATTGAATATAGGAAACACTACACTTCCCTTTTTTTCAAGAGACGGTTCTGATTAGTCTTGCTGCTACTTATACCGTGTAGTGAGAAAAACACCAAAACTGCCTACAACGAGCTCTAAGAAAAACACCAATGCCAAAGAGCCGTGAGATAACACTAATATCGCCTACAGAAAACCACAAGTGACTTTTTCTTGCAGGTAAACAAATAATCTTCGCACGGATTCCTTTGGCTGCATACCTACTCTAGTTTTCATATTCAATTTCCAACATAATGATGCTAGCATTGTTTTTATTTTTTAAATGCCTTTTCATATTCAATTTCCAACATAATGATGCTAGCATTGTTTTTATTTTTTAAATGCCTTGAATCTTTATTGTTTACTTTTTAATTCCGGCTAGAAAACAAATATTGTTTTACTATGATAATAATTTATAAATGTATATTCGGATCTCAATTATTTTGAATTTTAATATTATTAATTTGGAAATTATATATTTTATTTATTAAAATATATAAAAATATTTGGAAAAATTAATTAATATATATATGTTTGTTTCAGAGATTTAAAATTCCATTAATAGCAAATTTATGAATTTATTAGTAAAGTTACTAAGTATCTTTTTCAGTATTTTTTTTTAATTTTCTTTAATAAATTAAGAGAAAAAAAAAATTGTACTCTTTTAATTTTCTTTAGTAAATTAAGAAAAAAATAATTTTTTTCTAATAATAAATAAAAATACATACAGAAAAAGGTAACAACATTATATCATTAATTTATTTAAAATATATGTGAGGAGGATAACGATACTTATCTTTAATTTATATGTTTGTTGAATTTTTATTTTATTTTATAAACAACTATGTATACAAAATAAATTTGTTTCTAATGATTTAGAATATGCATACTTTTTAATTCCAGCTAGAAAACAAATATTGTTTTACTATAATAATAATTTATAAATGTATATTCGGATCTCAGTTCGTTAGATATGGTGAGGGCATTAAAAAATCATACTATTTACATATATTAATTGTTAAATTTTAGTGAAAAATCAAAATGTCCAATAGTTAGATTGTTTTTTTTTCTAAATTCTAATTATGTTTTGAATATGTAATATTTTTATTATTAACATATATAATTTAACAAATTAAAACACTTTTTTGATGTTTTAGGGTAATTCCATTCAATTTCAAAATGTCATCCACAATATCCTAAATATAATTTCTTTATCAACTTCTTAGCTTCTTCATTGTTCACACATCTAAGAATCATTCCATCAAGTCTCCTCCAACAACTTAGTACATCCTAAATTAAGAATTTTTTTATGGATTTCAATCTTAAGGATCTTCTCTTGTGATCAATTGAGGTGGACATGATAAAGTATTTTAAGTGATAGAAAAAAATCCTTTCTCCAATCATCATTCTCATAATCATTCTAACCCAACATAGAGGCTTTTCCCTTTCCTTCAGTTAACATTTAGGCTAAACCTTGCCCCTTGCTTATCTTCTTTGGCTTGATATTAAGGTCATAATCTTGGATCTTAGAGGAAAAACAAGGTAAGGGACATACAGTATGATTTTGTTATATCCATCATAATTTTAAAATGTTTTGGAGTTTTCACAAGGGAATAAGCTTGTTTTTCAATAATAGTACATCAGAATGATGGATCTCGAAGGACTCTACTCACAAAGACAATGGGTCATTCCTTTTTGTCACTATGCATAAAATGAAGGGTTTAGGCATCATCATTAATGACTTGTCAATGTTCATGGTTATTTGGCATAGTTGGTCTAAAAACTACCTCCATGGTACATTTCCCATTCATAAAATCATCTGAAGGTTGTAAGGTGGATGCAACAACAACTAGTGCATCAACTAAGGCATTTCATTCCTTATGGAAAAAGTCTATGGAAAGAGCGTTGGAAAGTTCAATTGTGTCTAATACCACATTTCTATATCTCCTCAATTTCTCATTCTTAATGTTAAAAATCCTTTTAATTTGAGAAATAATTAGGTCCAAGGCACCAATATCTTTTAAAAACTTAATTTTCATATTTGAGGCAAGCTACAATCCTAAGTTTAGAGCTTCATGTTTAGAAATATTGTCAGTGCATTCAATTTCAATCCCATATGAGAATAACTTGGGACAACATTCAAGTGAAACTATGACAATCCTCGATGGAGACCCTCTCTTAGAGCATGCTCTATTAAAATACATTGTCCAGGTTCCATCTTGATTGCCTTTAGTTGTTATTGAATTTGTAAGGACATTTAGATTTCCAAATTCCACACTTTCATCACTCAGCTCACTCATAGGGTTACAAAAATATTCAACTATAGGGATTCGTAGTTGCCTCCTTATATAGGATGACAAATGTTTCTTCTCGTATAGGAATTCTAGCATAAGATAATTCCATTTGAATTCTACCCTCGTGTTAGTAGAGAGTTTTCTTTAGATAAAAGCATACACCAAGAATCAAGAGTGTCTATAACAACCACATCCATTAAGAGAGATATCATAGGGTGGTTTATCAAATTCCCCTCGAAATCTTTAATGATGCTACAAAGCTTGATTTCCCTTGAATAAATACCATACATATTGCTATATGGACATTCTAACCCTAATTGATTCATGACTTTTAAAGACATTACATTGGTAGAGGAAACTAAGTCGAACATACGATTGTGGAGGAGAAAATCATTCACTATCAAGGTGATGAAGAAAGGTGTATTTCCTTTATAATGGTTTGTTGTATGTAGTATAGTTCAAAGATCTTCTTCCCCAAGGTGTGGAGAGGAGTGAAAGCTTTCTAAGTTGGCTTCGCTATAAAGTGAGTCTTGAATGACCTTTTCTTGATTAACATAAGGAAGAATTGTCAGGGTTTTGAGGGAAAGACCTAGGAAGAGAATATCATTACATCATTTCTCATTCCAAAACATCAATCCTAATTGCAATAGAGTCTTGCATTTGGAGTAATTTTCGAGCCACTCTCTCAAATGTTTGAACAAAAGGAACAAAATGTCCAACATGGACGAGTTCCAGAGCATGACATGTGGTAAGGAAAGAGGCTAGAGGAGGAATGATCTTGCTTGGATTATAGCATGTGGTAGTATGTACATTTTTATGGCCAACGAAGGTTGCTTGATGAGGAGTCTTCAACTCTTAAGATGGAGACATGTGTTGTTTGATTTCTTAAGCATAAAACTACCCTCTAAACGAGGGGATTTCTCTTCAAGAGGGAATCTACAAGCATGTTAAGAGGGAATTACATATTGTTTGAGGCATGATTCACATATTTCAAGGAGCTAGATAAAAGAAGAGGTTGACACATGTTGCTTTGTAATAAAATCAAACCCTAAAAATCCCTTTGAACTGCAACATCCTACTTCCAAGGTTTTAGAACTCATTTTTTTTTATTCATTACGATTTGATGTGTAAAGTAGAAATAAAGGAGAGAGTCATTGGCTAAAGGCATGGTTGGGGGATTTGGAGTTCCCCTACAATATTAGTTGAATATCTCTATGCGATAATTGAAAGAAACACTTGTTCAATTTGAGGTTTTTTATCTCTCTTTCTTTCATGGATAGTTAAGGTTTTTGAAGGATTTCCATTGTTTTTCTAATTAAAAAGTCATTTGGAGAAGGGAAAGTTTGCCACATTAAGAAGAGATTAGGGTAGAGCTTGTAAACCCTTCTTGATCCTTTATTAAACCTTCAATCTTTGTAGGATTTGCTTGTAATTTTCTAGTTAAGTGACACTCGTTTGGTCCGCTTGATCTAGTTGTGCAATCAGATTTGAAGAAAATGTGTTATTTGTTGTTCATTCAATAAGAATATTTCCCTTTTACTACTCCATATAGCATTTTATATTATGGTTGTTTCTTTGTCTTTTTTTTTTTATAGATATTATTGTTAAATTTTGTAGCTCGGGCAGGTGCATAGCCCTTTTGTCTAGGTATGTAAAAGTCGCCCACATTCTCCTTAGAAGGCTTGCTTTAATGTGAGCAAGTTTCTAATGTAACTTAGCCTAAGTCTAACTTTAATAAACATGTATATTAGTATGGTAGCTTGTTGAGCCAAAAGAAACTTAGGAAATTTACTTTAGCGATTTTGTTTTAACCTTAGCTGCCAATTTCAAGTGAGGTGAGATCTAATCTCAGCTTATGATCATTTTGAGATTAGAGTTAGGTATTTAGCTCAATGTAAAGTTATAAAATCAAGGCTAGGGAGAGGGATAAGACACCATACAATGGCACTAGCCTAAGAAGGAGGAGTTTGATACTCCAATGTGCTGGGTCTAAGGAAGGTGCAAGGTGCAGTGATTGAGACAAATCCTCATTAAATGAGGAGGATCAGAGGACAAATCTAAGGATTGATTAGGTGGATAACTCTAGGTTTATTGTTGTATATGTAATTCTTTAGTTGGGCAATTATCCTAGGACGGGGATTCGAGTAGGTTCAAATTAATTTATCAATGAAGAACATAATTTTGGTAGAAATATGTGTCATATGTTATTAACGTTGGTTGTGTAATTGTGCTTTGCTGAATCTTATGTTAAGAACCTAGTTATTATTTTATTTAGTAATTTGGTAGGAATTAATTGACAGGTGTTGGGTTTAGAAACTAACATGGTATCAGAGTTGGATCTTAGAAAACAAATCTCAAGGTGCCAGGTTCACATAGGATTACTGGGGCCAGGTTTGGACATGATTGTACGAGGCACAAAGTTTAAAAGGAAGTCGAGTTGTTGAAGACATTTTTTTGGAAAATAGGGTTGATTTTTTTAATGTAATTAAAAAAAAGGAGAAGGGTGGGTGGCTGAGAAGATTGGCGACCCACCCAGCTACCACACTGTTTCAGGGGTTTGGCCACCACAGGAAACTGCTAGGGAAGATTAACGCGAGGAGAGCACCCAATGGATTTATCTAGTTGGGGGTGGCAGGATTGTGGAATAGCCACAACTAGATGCCAACAATGGGTTAGGATGGGAGCCCAATGACAAGTTGTGACAGGGTCATGACAGGAGCCAAGGAAAATTGATAGTGAAGAGCTAGATTGATAGTTCGTAGGGAGATGAGTTTGCAGCAAGAGGTAGGCATTTCACGTGCAGGTGAAGGAGAGTTTGACCCACTGAGCCAATGAAACAACTGGTGCTGGTGACAACAAAGGGTTGAACCAATGTAGGCGATGGAGGGAAACAATGAATTGATCACAGTTTACAGAGAGTCACGTACATCAGTGAGAGAAAGACGGAGGCGTTGCGGACTATTAGGGTGACAGTTTGGTCAAGTATATGGGTGCAAGAGTAACAATCGAGCCATAAGCAAGCGTGAGAGCCACCATTCGAGCTAGTAGTGGAGAACACAACCTAGCGGGAGATGACAAATCAGGCTGCAATGTAGGAGCCAGTGGTTGTGAGTGGGTTGAGATAGATAGGATGAAAGTGTGTCGGCCTGCATGACACAACTACCAACCATCGAGGCAACATAGTAACATTCAATAGATGTTGTTGGGTTTAGGCATTAATGAGTTAAGTGTTGTAGTAAGAGGTTGCCAACAAGTAGGGAGTCAAGCAAGTTGCCATAAGTACACAAGCAGAGATCCATGGGACTAATGTAGATTGTAGGTCAAGGAAGAAGTAAGGCTACAAAGGCACAAGGGATAGCCACGTGTTTGTGGTTGAGTAACTTGCAATTGACCAACATCCGAGTGATGTAATAGGAAAAATGTGTGTAGGTGATGCCAATAGGTCGTTGTGCAAAGGAAACACTTGGGCATGTGTATAAGTGTCAGTGGGAAACCTAGAAAGGTACTAGAAAGGGGTATAGCGTGATTTGGTAGCAGTGATAAGTCATGAATAAGAGTAGGGATACAGAGATCTATACTCATGCAAATTTACTAGAATTTCTCCAATAACAAGTGCGTTTTCATCCTCTCCCTTAGGCTCCTTTTATAATTTCAAATTGAGCAAAATCCCTAACTGTCAATATCCATAGTGCTAGACGGCTAGGATTAAGCCCTAATCCCCTTAGATCAATCGCTGAAATTATATCTAAGTCACTTAAATAATTAAATATTTATCCTTAGAAATTTTCTCAATTAGCCAATGCTAATTAATTAAATTAATTAATGTGATTTTCCTAAGTTAAACTTATGAAAGAAATCTTGTCAATTTCTCCTCTTGAACAACCAGCTGAATAGGATTTATTCTCCCTGCTTGCTAGACACAAGCCTATGCAGAAGACCTTCTAAAGCTGCAAAATCAACAACTTGTTCCTAGAAGTCTTTTACTCTTGAAAATGCTCTAAGTTCATTTCTACCAAGAGATCTTTGTTAATTTTCCAATGCTCTATTCTATGTCAATTACTTTAGCCCAATTCAATCCGTCATCAAGCAATATTTTTCTGTAACATTTCATTATTCTAATAATCAACAATAATTGAAGTTAGAACAATAAATGCAATGAGAATAGGAGACAATCAAGAACATCAACAAGAGACACTAATTTGGTCAAAGACCAAGGAAAAACCATTTGAAAATTCTTCTTCTATTAGATTATCATAAAATGTTTAACAGAGACTACAATGAGCCCTAATTCAATAATAATAATCAAAGTCAAAGTCGTGAATTATCCAACAAGTCAACCAACCAAAAAACAATGTGCCAAAGATGAAATAGTCAAAGTTGGTCAATTGTTATAAATCTATAATTCTTTGCAAGTCAATGTGTACCCTAACGAGTCAAAGTCAACAGTCAAATTTGTCCTCCAAACATTCGGTCAACATCCCACAAATTTTTCCTCCACTTGTCAAAGTCAGCCTAAAACAGTCTTGAAAACTTGGTCAAAAGAGAGAGAATACTGCGGTCAATGCAAGTCAAACCTATGGTCAATGCAGGTCAAATTGCGCAAATTACCTCGATTCTTATGCCAATTAATGCGGCCTACCAAAATAGAATATTTCCAAGTCAAATCGCAATTAAACAACCCCTTAAACACCTCGGTCAACATAGGTCAAAGTCGATGTTTCAAAAAGTCAACGTAGAAATCAAAGATGCCAAGAAACCCTTCGCATGTGTGGAGAGAGAGACCTGCCTCGGACTTGTACAAACCAATCAGATTGAGAGAGAGAATATGAGCTGATGTGATGTGATGTCCAAATGAGCTTGAGGTCACTTGTATTTATATGCGTTGGAGGGGCAATTTGTCGTTAAGTCGACCTTGACAATGTGTACTTGTGGCCCATGGGCTTGACTTCAAAAATACATTTTTCTTTATCCAAATTTAGTGCATCAAAGGTCAATTTTGGTCCTCTCGGAAAGAGGAATCTAGTCCAATGATTGGAATTTCTCTCTGAGCTGCCAAATTAACACTCCCTCTCAGCTAGGGAGAAATTCCAACTACATCATGTGATCATTGCGAGTATCGTGTCATCAAATCATGTCTCATCTCTGCTCAACTTTATATATTGGAATCATTCTTGAATCTTAAAAATAAGAATCATAGGGGAGCTTCAAATACCACTCTCTATCCATTGGGGAGCCACCGCTACCACCCATAATAACTTCTAGGGGGGAGCCAATGCTACTACCCGGAAATCTATGCCAGCGGGGATCCAATGCTGCAACTCGAAAATCTTTGTCAGTGGGGAGCTAATGCTACAACCGGGGAATCTTTGCCAGCGGAGAGCCAATGCTACAAACGAGGAATCTCTGCCAGCGGGGAGCCAATGCTACAACCAAGAGATCTTTGCCAGCGTGGAGCTAATGCTACAAGCTAGGAAACCTACAAACAAGATGAGGAATGCCACTTACCTTATGAGGTAAGGATCATGCTATCCCACTGCTTGGTGATAATAGGAGGGATACCACTTACCATAATTGGTAAGGATCACACCTATCCTTTTATCTGCTGATCTTCCCAACTAGCCCTCAAGAGTAAGTGGTAGAACACTTGCATCTCTAGCCTGAGTGGGATGCCACTTACCATAAATGGTAAGGATCACACCTAATTCAACTAACTAACACCCATTGGCCAGATGGGTGGGAAAGAGAAATGCTAACGAGGGTATACTCTGTCAAATCCAGAAGTCCCTCAACCCTACGAATATTAAGGCTCAATTCCTCACCCTGGTAGCTCAAACATGGGGAAAGTGCATAGCTCAATGTCCTTGATTAGCCGAGACACTTACTCTAGATGGTCACATTCAACAGTCCAAATTTCTTTATGTCTGCAAGACGCTCATTAGTTGAAGTATGATGGAGTCTCACAACTCCAGTTTGCAAAATATCACTTATGTAATGATATCTGATCTCAATGTGTTTGAACTTCTCATAAAACACAAGATTCTCTGCTAATCGGATTCCAATCTTGTTGTCGCAATATATCACTATCGTATCTAGGACCTACTCGAATAGCTCTTCCAAGATAACAATGTATCCTTCCTGGGTCATGCTGAAAGAAACAGACTTTTGTTTCTTGCTTATCCATGATATCATCGTAGATCCCAAGAAACACCCAGATGTGGTCTTCTTGTCAATAACATTTCCAGTCCAGTCATCATCGGTGTATCCATGCTATCTCATATCTTTGAAAGTGTATCTCAAACCAAGATATTTCATCTCGAACTCAAAATTCAACCCCTTACACTCAATCATCATAGGCTCACTACCTGTCAAGAATAGTTCATCAATATATAAAACCAAACTCAAAGTCATACCTTGGATCAGTTTGAAGTATGGGTTTAGATCTGCACTACTTCTTGTGAATCTAAGCTTCACTGGGTAACTATCAATTTGGGCATATGAGGCTCAGGGAACTCGCTTCAAACCACATAATGATTTCTTCAATCTACAAACATGAGTCTTCATGTCCTATACATCATACCCCTGAGGCTGCTCAACACATACTTTTTCCTTGTACTTTTCAATGCTTCCATCTGCGTCATGCTTTATCTTATATAGCCATTTTGAGGTTGCAACTTGCACCAGACTTTGCTTGAGATCGCGGAACAATATCCCATACATAATTCTTCATAATCAATTATTCGGCCATAGAATCCTTCCAAACCTGTTCTCTCACAGCTATTTCATTGTGTTCGGGATTATCATCGATCTTGATCCTTTTAGAGGGGAATGGTCCCCTTGATTTCTCTTTATTTCAGTGCTTTAGCTCAGTTTAATGATCAGTGTTGTGGACCATTGCTAGAAGAGGTTTTCCATTGACTTTATAGAGTCCTTCAACTCTAGATCTTGGTGTAAAAGCATCTCTCGTTCGGGATACCTTCGACCACGAGAAGACCTTTCCATTGATGAAGGCTACTCTCATTTCCTTTTCTTCCAAGGAAGAAATAGATATCAGGTTCTTCTTTAGTTCCAGAACATACATCAGTTCATGAAGAATAACAGATTCTCCATAGTCCAAATCGAATTTGACATTACCAAAGGCCTTCACTGGATATGTATTGTTGTCCCCAAGAATAATCTTCAAACTTGTCTCCCTCTCAACCAGATTTGAGAGGACTTCCTTATACCTAGAGAAACCATCCAGCTATTATATGAATCCAAAGGAGAAGAACTTGAAAGGGCTGAAATAAGAATGTATTTAGATTGACTAGTAGTACTTTCATACCTGGAGTTTCACTTCTTTTGAGGACGAGGACTTTCTTTATGATCATCAAGAGTATTTCTTCTCCTTTGATCATCTCTCCCTCTTTTACCATATCGCCTTCTTCTATCATCACTTCTTCTTCTATCATTGTACTTGTTGTTGTTGTAGTTTCAGTCGAATCTTGTAGCATCTCTCTTTCCTGAACAGTTTCAGGCATAGTGACCATGCTTGTGATATTTGTAACATTCAATATCCGTTGATCTTCTATATTGGTCTTTTGACTTGGGGGAGGGCCTATTCAAACTAGATGGTCTCCCTTTTCCCATTTTCTTCTTGTCTTGAGTAACAAATGCAGTGAGCTCTCCTTTTCCATGTTTTTGAATTATCCATCTTGAAATCATCTTGTATTCTTCTTGAGTGAGCTTTCCAACAAGCTCATCAAATGAGGGGAGACTGTTGTTATTGCTTATGGTGTTAATGAAGGTTTCCTAAATAGGAGGGAGACAGTTAAGGGTTACCCAAACCAACGCCCTGTTAGGTATAGTTTCCCAATTCTCTGCAATTGATCTTTAGGACAAGATATCCTCATGATATAGGATTGCACAGATTCTCCTTTATTCAAATTCATATCTTTGAGTTGATCTTTCAAGAAAACGATTTTCATTCAAATTATTGACTTCATACATGCCGAATAACTTATCATACATATCCTTGGACTTCTTCAAATTCCCAACATAGGCAAGTAAATGATCTTGTAAACCATCAACTATAATTTTCTTTGCTTTTAACTCACCTGTCTTGTATTTGTTCTTGGCAACAACGGGAGCATTTTTCAGAGGCTCAATTTCTTCTCCTTGTATGTACTGCCAAACATCATTGTCATATGCTATGATTTCCAACCTAATCTTCCAAGCGACAAAATTTGATGAGTCTTCGAGCTTCTCAACTTCATTGAAGTATGAGGTAGACATCTTGACCTATTCAGATAAATTCTTTCAATTTCTTTCAATGATGATTACTCTAGCTCTTGTCTCCTTTGGGCTTGTCCTTCACCTTAGCTCTGATACCATGTTAATTTTCCACTACTCTATGATATGTCAATTACTTTAGCCCAATTCAATCCTTCATTAAGAAATCCTTTCAGTAACAAGTAATTCTTCCAATAATCAATAGTAATTGAAGATAGAACAGTAAATGCAATGAGAATACAAGACAATCAAGAACATCAACAAGAGACACCGATTTGGTCAAAGACCAGGGAAAAACTCCACAAGTGGGAAAATCCTTTGTAAATTCTTCTTCTATTAGATTGCCATAAAATGTTCAGTAGAGAGTACAATGAGCCCTAATTCAATAATAAGAGTCAAAGTCAAAGAATTGACTTGTACAACAAATCAATCAACCAAAAACTAATGTGCCAAAGATGAAAAAGTCAAATCTGGCCAATTGTTATAAATCTGCAATATTGTTCAAGGAAACAATAGTCAAAGTGTGCCCCTAACCAGTCAAAGTCAACAATCAAATATGCCCTCCAAGGGTTCGGTTAATAGCTCACGAATTCGTCCTCCACAGCTGGTCAAATCCAACCCAAAACAGTCTTGAAAACTTAGTGAAATTAGAGAGAATACTATAGTTAATGGAGGTCAAACTTGTGGTCAATGTAGGGTGAACTGCCCAAATTACCTGGGTTCCTGTGCTAATTAATGCGACCTGCCCAAATAAAATATTTCTAAGTCAAATAACAGTCAAATAGCCCCTCAAACACCTCAGTCAACACTGGTCAAAGTCAATGCTTTAGAAAGTCAATAAAGAAGTCAAAGATGCCAAGAAACCCTTCGCATGTGTGGAGAGAGAGACGTGCCTCAGACCTGTACGAACCAATTAGATTGAGAGAGAGAGAAGATGAGTTAATGTGGTGTGATGTCCAAATGAACTTGAGGCCACTTGTATTTATATGCATTGGAGGAGGGGCAATTTGTCCTTAGGTTGACAATTTGAGTACCTTTGGGCTTGAATTAAAAAATACATCTTTCTTTATCCAAATTTAGTGCTTCAAAGGTCAATTTTGGTCCTCTTGGAAAGAGAAATCTAGACCAGTAATTGGAATTTGTCACTAAGCTTCCAAATTAACATTCTTGACATACTTGGAGGAATCTGTTGATTGCTCCTCCCCACCTAAAACTAAAGGTTGACTCACTATGAGTTGCTCAACTTTTGGAGATACCTGCTCCGTTTTCACTATCATTTCTCCTCTTCTTGCGATTGCTTGAATAGGATGGCCCTTTAGCCTATATAGGTTGCTCTCTCTAATTCCAACGACATGTCACTTATCAGAGTTAGATGTCCATCCTAGTATGCTACATAGTATTACGTAAAGTTGACTTGGTGAAAGATTCAAAGTTACTTGTTCAACAATGGTGGTTTTGGGCACATGGTTTTAGTTTCCCATGGTTTTATGCATGTGGATTACATGTAATGTCTCCCATAAAAGGCTTGGGAATACTTCATTATGTACCAGGGATGTGAGTGGTGAAGGTTCACTTGGCCGACTTGGCTAGGTTTGGCCAAGGGAAACTAAGAATATTTTCTTTGTTGGTTTTTTTGCCAAATTAGGGTTTTCCAAGATAACATTGTGTTTATGTTTTTTGTTGTTGGTAAGTTTATCTCTCCTAGACAATTTCACTCGGTAATTATAACATGCTATTAAAGCCAAATTAACTTAGACTCTCCAAGGAGAGTTTGTTGGGTGTGAAGATAGTCAATGACAGCTATAGCGGCCCTAGGAAATTGTATCAAGAGGAGATGCACCTGATGATGACTGCATCGAGGATCTATGTTTCCTAAATCTATGAGGAGAATATTTTTGTGAATTTGTGGTAGTAGTGGTTGATAAAAGATTTATTAAGAGGTCACAGAGTGGAGGTTTTGCCCGCCCTAGTGGATGATGCCGTTAATTTTTTGAGTATGTGACACCAAAAGAAGTATATGAGTAGATAATTATGCCAAGGATGCTCACAAAACTTTTGACATAATGCTTCAATGAGATGATTTATTTTGGTTTCACAAAATGTGGTTGTATATGGGTGAGGAGAGCATTAGGTGCACCAAGTTGAGAGAATGGTGGCATAAGCAACGAGATATCAAAAATAAAACATTATAATGGAGTCAAAACCTATTTTAATTGCATGTAAATGGGCATACAACTATATGACTTGGTAAGGCAAGCATACCCCAAGGAAATTATTGGTAAGTTCTAGAGTTAGACTTGTGATAAGGGGCATGTGAAATTATTAGATACCCTAGATATAAACTTTGAGGGGCTTTAGGGTTTGTAGGCGAGTAGTGCTAACTCATTTGACCAGATTTGGTCAAGGGAAATCCCAAGTCAAGGTTTAAGGGGGGATTGTTAGGTAAACTTGACTTGATAAAAAAGTCAAATTACTTGGTCAATAATAGTGGTTTTGAGCACATGGTTTTGGTTGCCCATGGTTTTGTGCTCGTGGCTTACATGTAATGAATCTTTTAAAAGGCTTAGGAATACTTCATTGTATTGTGTCAAGGATGTGAGAGGTGTTTCCTTAAAATCTAGCAAGTCTTGTAGAGGGATGCTCTACAAGGCATGCACTAGACTAAGTGACAACAATGAGATGTGGCCTACTGTCACCACAACTACCACCCCCTTCTCTTTATGGAAATTCACTAATGGGAGACTTCCCATTAATTATGTCACCTATGAAAGATATGCTATGTTCAAGGAAGAAGGTGACAAATAGTTTATGTAGGATGACTCTTCTTAGGGACAAGACACACGTTGACACAATCTGTAATCAGTGTCACTCCCTGCCAACACTGTCATTGTAATCACTGTTGTTCCTTGCAAACAATATCACTATAATCACTGCCACAACTTGTCACATCAATCACTATCACTAGTTATCATGTTGTTGTCCATACTCTACTACAACTACATTAATCTAGTCACATAAATCCCTTCTTAGAACCTGTTTTCACCATATATCCAAAACAACTACATCATGTTCATAAACCCTCAAAATCATGCAAAAGAGATTATTATCATAAAATATACACCAGTAAGGGTTTTCATGTCTTCAAGAACATCCACCTTTGAACCTTGATCACCATGCTTCTTCTAGAATCCAATTTGGCTGAACATCGAGCCCAAAATCCTAAAAAACCACTCAAAACCATACATTAAATTAATCGTTATACAAAATGCCCCTTTTTGGGTGCACTACATAAAATGGGCCTTTTCTAGCACTAATGATACAAAATGTATACCGCCAGTTGCTTAATTGTTCGACAAAATGATACTATGGCCGGAAAAATAATAAAAGAAAATAGTTCAAACAAGGAAAATTTAAGGGCTAATATTCGCATGTAGGCTAATTTTCCATTCTCTTTCTAAAAAAAGATTTACCAATCTCCGTTTTTTTTCTAAGAATGGTTCGCTCAATTTTTATGGTATAAAATTATTTTACCTTAGAAATTGCCAAAATTTTATAAATACTATATAAAATAATTATAAATTTGAATATTTTTATAAGAAATTTTGAATATTAATAAGGACTAGTAATATTCGTTGAGGTTTCTAAACCTTAAAGTAAATTTACATTCTTAAAATTTTCCCTAAATTCAGACTTCATAACTCAACGAATTGAACCAACAACCTTCATCTTACAACACATGTTTTTTGCAAACTCCACTATACCATGTGACTTGTTATGTCATCCTCTCCAAATTGTTTTGATATGACAAGACTAGACTCAAGGGATGCCCCTGATGATGTGATTCCACTGTATCAGTTTATATGCCACATTGCTAACTAGTTTGATGTGCAAGTTTCTGATGACACTCAATCATTGTTCACTGTGAATCTCATCCACGTTGATGATTGTACTTTGTCCATGATGTAAATAATTTGACATGGCTATGTAGGAGTATATACTTGTGGCTTTGTTGGTAATCGATTTATTAACTAGGTAATATTGTAGATAATCAAATGCGCCTTATTAGAATCCTATGTGGCTTGATCTGAATGGATCCACTCACTGCTATATATAATATGCGTCCAAATAAACTTGTCGTTGTTATCCTTCTTGGCCCAATTTTCATCACTGCCACGTGTAAATATGTGACCAAAAGTAGCACCTATGAGGCTTGTGCTTTATATGTATATATGGACGGTGAAAAGCTATGCCAACGCTGGCTCTGTTATATCACTACTAGACATCGATGTATACAATTTATCACTCCGCGAGAACTGGAGTCCGCTTTTACTTCAAACCTTCAACCATTGCCTTAGCTATAAATGTATAACCCGTCTTTAATTATCACCCGACTCTATAATAAACATAGGTACAAGTTATCGCCATATATAGGCAATCTTCAAACATATGTAGACAAACGTCTACCAAAATAAACACAAGTCATCGTGATAGACAAGTCTTAGCTACATATTATCACCATATATAGCCAAGCATTTGCTAGAATAATCCCTCTGCAAAATCCAAACTTCCGCCAAGGTTTTTACTTTTGATCGTAGACTATCCATTCTTCTATCTAGAGCTTAATCGTTGTTGTGATTGTGTCTCGAACCTGTTACCACTCAAACCAACACGGGACCTAAAGGGGTTCCTAAGAGGGCAACTGCTAGGTTAAGGGTAATTGTGGAGGCTTAGCCCACTGTCACCACTGCTAAGTCTCCATGCTCTTTACGGACTTTCACTGATGGGAGGAGTCCTTGTAGTGCGGGGATTCAATTTTAAAGTATATATGAATGGATAGGTGAGAAGTGACCCCAAAACCTTTTCTGGAGGATGGAGTGAAGAATGGAGCTTGGTTGCTCTTTAAGCAAGCGACTAGGTCCACTAGGGATAAGGGGTGAGGGTTGGAGGGTCGAGGGAGAAAGGATAGGCTTATGAACAAGTTTCTCAATCCCTATAATCCTTGGAAAACTTGGATTCCCAAATGGTCCTTGACAAATAGTCTTTACTGAGAAGTGGGACCACACAAGGCCAAGTGGACCCAACCCAGGTTCGGGGATGGAATGTAGCAACCAATGATGTTCCTATCCTGGACAAGGTGATGGGAAAGGAACAAACAAGAGTACTTTCTTCGAAAGGTTGAATTAATCCTCTTGAGGTCTAGCCTTGGGGATGCCTAGGCACAATTCGATCCTAGAGCTAGGGCTTGAGATTACCAAAGATTCCACCATTATAATTGCCTAAAATTTGGAGGAGAGGGAGGGGACCCAGTAGCGTAGTAGCCTATAGGAGATCGAATTTTTTCCTTGGGTCAATTCCCAAGAAATTGATGCCCTAGGTGGCCTAATGGGGCTAGACTTGGGGAAAAAAGGGAAAATGGTTGAAAGAGGGTTGAAATGATCACCCTTTTTGAGGGATTACTGCCTAGTTCACTTGGGTATATGGAGTCAAGGATAATGATGAGTAAGAACTTGGTTTCTTAATCAAGGAGGCCCAGAAAGTCAACTTCGTCCAATCTCGAGAGAGAGAAAATAAAAGCGACCTTCAAGCATTCATACTTCAAAGCAAATGATGCAAGCTTCTCGAGATAAATAAATCTCTAGGACATTTCATTCATATGACATTGGCCCATACATTTAAATTAGCTAAAACATGTTCAATTCCACATTTCGACAATGCAACAACTAGCCCTAATTTTAGCAATATGTAACAACATGAATAATAGCATCAAAATTACTTACAACTTTGTAGAGTATATCCAACCAGCATTTCGTTTGCTCAATAAAGCTCCAAGACAAGGGAAATAGCCCAAATCCATACATCAAAATTCATCCATATCCAAAAATATCATCCGGGGAAAAACTGTGAAAATTCTCTATGATTAGAGAGATCCCAAGTCAAGTGATGATATAAATGAATGTATCTAACATCAACATATAGCATCCTAATTAGTTTGAATTAGCCTGTGGGCCCCCAAAGATAAAATAATGTCCAAATAATAACTCCTAAGAGTGACAAGCCCAACATACTAGCTCATAATGTAAAAGCAAGCCTCACAAGGGGCCAAATAATGATGTATGCATGTTGTAGGGCCCTCTAAAGGCTCAATAACATCCTAAAGTGCCATATTGAGGAATAAATTCCTCTAAATATGACGGATAAGGGGGTAGCCCCTTGTTCTCCAGTAGTAGACCTATGGTGCTCGCAGTGGGTTTGATGGCATATCAATGACCCCATGGGTTTCCATATGGATTAGAGATGCCTGTAGATCCTCTGCAATGGTCCAAGTGTTGGAATGAATGTTGCCATGACATCCTATAAGTGTTGGGGCATCTGTCAGGAGTGTGGGGCACCTGTGGAGGCCTACTGAGCATAGTGTACCAATCATGTCACCATAGTCCCAAAAGTGGATCGCTAGTAGTCTCTAAACATCCATGGAGTAGTGTATGTTGCTGTGGAGGCCCATGGCTCTCTATGCACACCCTACATGTGTCAATATGGACTTCTGGGGGTCAGGATCCCATATAGGGAAGCCAAACCCAAATGGAAACCACTTGCACTCCTGCATAAGATCCAATGCATCCCCTAGGCTTCTAGTACAACCAGTCATTAGAATAATCGGGTAAAGGAGCTTACAAACCATGGATAAGAAAGTGGGCTCTTCATAATGGCATGCCCTTTCGTAGTGGGCTTTGGCATGTGCCAGTGCCTCCAAACTCCAAAGGGGGTTAGCCAAGTACCTTATTAGGTGGTTTCAACCCTTAGTGGGGGTGGCAAGTGACAAATAGGTGGGATGGAATAGGGAATGAGAGGGGCAAGGCTGGGCCACATAAGGGGGAATAGGGGTAGCTACATTAGGGGAAGCCCACACCTAGCTATATAATGTATAGGAGGGAGCAGTTGTGGTACATGAGGTGCCTTGAACTTGATTTTTGCACGCTTGTTTATATGCCTTTTTCCTTTTATGAATGTTCTTTAATTAACTGCTCGAGGCTCAAAGGACAAGAGCATGACGTGTATAATATATCAATGATTACCCCTTTTGAGGTAGGGCATTTTATTGCCCTCTAGGGGTTGGGACAATCATGGGTTCCTGAATGATAGAGGAGGCTCATCTAGGGACTATGGAACCAGGGTGATGCCCATGGATGGGGTAGAGCTCACGTTTCGACTTTTTCCCACTTGCTAATTATTTTTGTCCCGACCATCTTTTACATTTTGTGGTACAGTTTCTTGTTAAATATGGCCAACTATGCTCTTTTTTTCTTTTTTTCGCTGCTTCAACCTCTGGGGCATCATTTTAGGCCTGATCCAAGGTGGGGGGAAGGGGATAGGGAGGTTAGCCCTATGTGGACCCATAATGGGAATGTGGACCCAGATGGGAGAAATGATGAATGGGGGTATAGTGAGTGGAAAGGGAGTAGTATGTGCAGGTAAAGGAGCGAGACCACGTACCCAAAGTCGAGGTTTCCCAAGTATTACGACCTTAGAACCAATAGGCCAATAAAGGAGATCCCACGAGACTATGATCCAAGGGTAACAACCAAAAGGGGTCAAGGGGATAGGAGCACAAACTAATGTCACTCTTTGCGCCAAATCCCCCCACCAATCGATACCCAGAAGTATCCATGATAAGTAAGCCCAATACTCGTAGTGGGCTTTGGCATGTGCCAGTGCCTCCAAACTCCAAAGGGGGTTAGCCAAGTACCTTATTAGGTGGTTTCAACCCTTAGTGGGGGTGGCAAGTGACAAATAGGTGGGATGGAATAGGGAATGAGAGGGGCAAGGCTGGGCCACATAAGGGGGAATAGGGGTAGCTACATTAGGGGAAGCCCACACCTAGCTATATAATGTATAGGAGGGAGCAGTTGTGGTACATGAGGTGCCTTGAACTTGATTTTTGCACGCTTGTTTATATGCCTTTTTCCTTTTATGAATGTTCTTTAATTAACTGCTCGAGGCTCAAAGGACAAGAGCATGACGTGTATAATATATCAATGATTACCCCTTTTGAGGTAGGGCATTTTATTGCCCTCTAGGGGTTGGGACAATCATGGGTTCCTGAATGATAGAGGAGGCTCATCTAGGGACTATGGAACCAGGGTGATGCCCATGGATGGGGTAGAGCTCACGTTTCGACTTTTTCCCACTTGCTAATTATTTTTGTCCCGACCATCTTTTACATTTTGTGGTACAGTTTCTTGTTAAATATGGCCAACTATGCTCTTTTTTTCTTTTTTTCGCTGCTTCAACCTCTGGGGCATCATTTTAGGCCTGATCCAAGGTGGGGGGAAGGGGATAGGGAGGTTAGCCCTATGTGGACCCATAATGGGAATGTGGACCCAGATGGGAGAAATGATGAATGGGGGTATAGTGAGTGGAAAGGGAGTAGTATGTGCAGGTAAAGGAGCGAGACCACGTACCCAAAGTCGAGGTTTCCCAAGTATTACGACCTTAGAACCAATAGGCCAATAAAGGAGATCCCACGAGACTATGATCCAAGGGTAACAACCAAAAGGGGTCAAGGGGATAGGAGCACAAACTAATCCCACTCTTTGCGCCAAATCCCCCCACCAATCGATACCCAGAAGTATCCATGATAAGTAAACCCAATACTCAATTACCAAATGACAAGACATACCTTTAGATTTGAGAGGCCCACCTTTAAACATACGATTAGTACAGGTGGGTGAGGGACCACATGGCTGGCTCAGGTAGCAGTGAAATAGCACAACGAGCTAGTAGGAGGCATCAAGGGGCTACTCGCTATCGACTGAGGCTCATCATTGAGACAATTTCTCCTGGGGATATCACCTACAAAGTGGTGGGTAACATCTGGCTGCAACTAGGACGTGATCTCTCGAAGGAGTGGATGAGGTTGATCGAATGGGAGGTCACGAGAACTCCAAAAATCTCTTGGTTACCTTAGACCTGTTACCTGCACAAGTCAAACACCAAAGCCGTGAGGCAACATGCTTTTCACGGTGCCTTATGATCACCCATGCTCAATGTTAGCCCTTAAGCCAACAAGAAATAAAATATGAATTTTTTTATTCATTTTCTTAAATTCAATCTAATTTATCATGAGAAACATCATTTGTGGTTAGTTCCAACACAAAAATCATCATGCAATGCATCCTACCCTTATATGTATATGATAATGCTAATGCTAAGTGTAATCATAAAGGCAATGCAACCAACATATCATCGTATCAATATACATATGCTTGCCAGTATGATTACTCATGAAACAAAACCCGAAGCGAATGTGGACATAATTAGATGGGGGGTGAAGTGGGTGGTAGGAGGGAAAACATGATCTCCATTTGACGTAAAAGGAAACTCTAGGAGAAGGAGAATAGATCAATCCAAAATTGTGAGGGCTTCCCTCTAAGTACGCAATGGTGGAATAAAAGATCATTATCAAGAACTCCCTATCGCAATCATTGCTTACAATATTATGCTTTGTATAGACCATAAGGTCGTGATGAGGGGGCAACGAAGTGTGAGGGAAAGGAGGAGTGCAAAAAATAGATTGCTTATGGTGATGGTCACTTTGGAGAGGGGAGGTTATGGGTGATCGTAATCCTGAGGGTGTGTCAGAGGAAATAAAGTATATCCAATGAGGGGTTCTTCCTTGACATTATACTCAGAAGTGGGAAAGGGCTCATGGTCACTCGGGATCATTTGAAAAGGGGCAAGGAAATCACTCATGGAAGATTTGAAGTGATGAACAAGAGGATAAGGAAAATGTAGGTTTTAACCCCGTACAGGAATTACCTGCATATGAATTCTAAAACACAGAAAATAAACAATGCGAGAGCATAACACATAAAACATATATACCAAGAGATTTTCCCCTGGATCCCAAAGCCGGGACACCTAGCTTGATTTTTCATTATGTTCCTTTCAATGTTACAATGCATATTTATACATGCCGAACCATCCAATACCATGGACCGAAAACCATCATGTCCAAAACCATGGACCGAAAACCATGCATCCAAAACCATGTGCAAAAACCATGCACACAAAACCATAGGTAGGTCCGCCCAACCTAACATAGGGTCTAAAACCAAAATTTTCTGGGGTGATGCAATGTGTGAAAACCATGCACAAAACCATAGGTAGGTCCACGCAACCTAACATAGGGTCCAAAACCAAAATTTTCCGGGGCGCTGCCTCGGACCCCACAGATTGGGGTTATTTGTACCCCTCAAACCCCCTGTGACTCCCCCTGCTACGCAATCGGCTCAACAAAGGGGGGGCTCTGCCCCCGTTCTAACTCTCAGGCTAACTATGTTGGCTAGTTGTGGAAATAATATAACACAACCCAACAAAAAAGGGTGGGTGAAGTATTATATTCAATGAGTTTTTCCTCAAAATCATCCTTTTCATGTAAGGAAAAATAATGATCCTTATTCTCAAGGGTATTGATGGATATGTCATCATAAAAATGCTTGAGAGAAAGGGGAGACCACTCTCAACCTCATCTTTCTTGTCGCTGTCATAAATGGGAGCACAATCAAATTAAGGACCAATAATTTCCCATTTCCCTTTTTAATGTGGAAGTAATCTTCAATGTCATCTTCCAAGAGGCTAATAGGATCACCTTTCTCAAGGTTCTGAAAAGGATACTCATCAAGAGTAATATCCTTGAGAAAGGTAAGGTTAGTCTCAACTTCACTTTCCATGGATTTATCCTTCCCAACATATGCGTTCTCCAAATCATCCTTTTCATCTTGTGGACTCAAGGAGGAGTCACCCATTCATTACTTAGATTCTTAGGGTCTTGATGATTCTCGATGAAGGCTTCCTCTTGAATGCTCAATGCGAGGCATATGTGAAAATGTGTAAGAAAACCATCAGCGAACTCCTCAATAGATGAGATGCTCCTAGGTTCATGATTTTGCAACCATGAGTTGTGACCATAGAGGGAACTTAAGAATAACAATGTAAGGACATCTTGGTGTACCACTTTCTCCTTTGAATTATATGCATTAAATTTTTCCACATGGTTAATTGTGGAGCTTGGGTCACCATCAATCATGGGCATCCCACCTAGCATCCTTCCCACGACATGATTAGGATGTCCAGGGATGCTAGCAATGTCCAACGCCGAAAATTTATGAAAGAAATGACAACCTATTTGAGGTATACATGAAACATATGTAGGAGTTGCCAAGGTGAAATTAAATATGCTTAGAAATATGCTTGCTTCACCCTACAAGCATCAACCTTAAAGTGCAATGAATAACTAGGGCTTCGTTCTTCCAATAGAGTCGCCAATAATGATATGTTGGTATGTCGTACGAGAAACAAAACACATGTCTAGTGTCCCTGACAACGATGTCAGAAATGTTACCACTCAAACCAGCGGGGGACCTAAAGCGATTCCTAAGAGGGCCACTGCTAGGTTAAGGGCAACTTTGGAGGCTTATCGCACTGTTACCACAACTAAGTCTCCGTGCTCTTTATAGACTTTCACTGATGGGAGGAGTCTTGGTAGTGCAGAGATTCACTTGTGAAAGTATTTGTCAATGGATAGGTGATAAGTGACTCTGAAATCCCTTTCCCAAGGATGGAGTGAAGAACGGAGCTTACTTGCTCTTTAAGCAAGGGACTTGGTCCACTAGGGATAAGGGGTGAGGATTGGAGGGTTGAGGAAGAAAGGATAGGCTTATGAACAAGTTTCTCAATCCCTATAATCTTTGGGAAACTTGGATTCCCAAATGGTCCTTGACAAATAGTCTTTATTGATAAGTAGGACCACATGAGGCCAAGTGGGGCCATCCCAGATTTGGGGATGGAACGTAGCAACCAATGATGTTCCTATCCTAGACAAGGTGAGAGGAAAGGACCAAACAAGAATACTTTCTTCAAAAGGTTGAATTGATCCTATTGAGGTCTAGCCTTAGGGATGCCTAGGCACAATTCGATCCTAGAGATAGGGCTTGAGATTTCGGAGATTCCACCATTATAATTGCCTCAAATTTGGAGGAGAGCGAGGGGAACGACCAACGCTGTAGCCAAGAGGAGATTGAATTATTTTTCTTGGGTCAATTCCAAGGAAATTGATGCTCTAGGTAACCTAATAGGGCTAGACTTGGGGGAAAAGGGGAAAATGGTTAAAAGAGGGTTGAAATGATCATCCTTTTTGAGGGATTAGTGCCTAGTTCACTTGGGGATATGGAGTCATGGATAATGATGAGTAAGAACTTGGTTTCTTGATCAAGGAGGCCAAGAAAGTCAACTTCCTCCAATGTTGAGAGAAAGAAAATAAAAGTGATGTTTAAGCATTTATAGTTCAAAGAAAATCATGCAAGCTTCTCGAGATAAAAAAATCTCTAGGACATTTCATTCATATGACATTGGCCCATACATTAAATTAGCTAAAACATGCCCAATTCCACATTTCGACAATGCAACAACTAGCCCTAATTTTAGCAGTATGGAACAATAAGAATAATAGCATCAAAATTTACTTACAACATTATAGAGTATATCCAGGCAGCATTTCGTTTGCTCAATAAAGCTGCAAGACAAGATAAATAGCCCAAATCCATACATCAAAATTCATTCATCTCCAAAAATATCCACCAAGGAAAAAGTGTGAAAATTCTCTATTATTAGAGAGGTCCCAAGTCATGCGAGATAGAAATGAATGTATCTAACATCAATATATGGCCTCCTAATGAGTGCGAATTAGCCTATGGGCCCGTAAAGATAAAATAATGTGCAAATAATAACTCCTAATGGTGACAAGCCCACCATAGTAGCTCATAATGTAAAAGCAAGCCTCACAAGGGGCCAAATAATGATGTATGCATGTAAGGCTCAATAACATCTTGAAGTGCTATATTGAGGAATAAATTCCTTGGAATTTGATGGATAAGGGGGTGGCCCATTGTTCTCCAAGTATTAGACCTGTGGTGCTCTTAGTGGGTTTGAGGGCACATCAATGACCCCATGGGTCTCTATATGGATCACAGATGCCTATAGATCCTCTGCAATGGTCCAAGTGGTGGAATGAATGTTTCCATGACATCCTACAAGTTTTGGGGCGTTTGTTAGGAGTGTGGGCCTCCTGTGGCACCCTACTGGGCATAGTGTACCAATCATGTCACCATCGTCCCAAAAGTGGATCACTAGTAGTCTCTGAACATCCATGGAGTGTTGTCTGTTGTTGTAGAGGACCATGGCTCTCTATGCACACCCTACATGTTCCAATGGGGACCTTTGGGGCTCAAGATCCCATATAGGGAAGCCAAACCTAAATGGAGACCACGTGCACTCCTGCATAAGATCCAATGCATCCCCTAGGCTTCAAGTACAACTAGTCATTAGAATAATCAGTTAATTGAACTTACAAACAATGGATAACAAAGTGGACACTTCATAATGACATGCCCTTCCATAGTGGGCTTTGGCATGTGCTAGTGCCTCCAAACTCCAAAGGGGGTTAACCAAGTACCTAATTAGGTAGTTTCATCCCTTAGAGGGGATAGTATGTCCAAGGTATGCCCTTCTAATGGGGGTGGCAAGTGACAAATAGGTGAGATGGAATAAGAAATGAGAGGGGCAACTCTGGTTCACATAATGGGGCATAGGTGTAGCTATATAAGGGGAAGTCCACATCTTGGTATATAATGTATAGGAGGGAGCAGTCGTGGTACATGAGGTGCCTCGGCCTTTAATTTCCCACCCTTCTTTATATGTTTTTTGCCTTTTATGAATTTTCTTTAATTAACTGCTCGGGGTTCGAAGGACAAGAGCATGACGTGTATAATATAGCAGTGATTACCAATTTTGAAGTAGGGTGGTTTATTTCTCTCAAGGGGTTGGGACAATCATGGGTTCCTGAATGATAGAGGAGGCTCATCTAGGGCATATGGAACTAGGGTGATGGCCATGGATGGGGTAGAGGTCACGTGTCAGCTTTTGCCCGCGTGGTAATGAGTTTTGTCCCGCCATCTTTTGCATTTTGTGTTACAATTTGTTGTTAAATGTGGCCAACTATGTTTTTTCTTATTTTTTTAGTTGCTTCAACCTCTGGGGCATTATTTTAGGGCTGACCCAAGGTGGGGGCAAAGGTGATAGGGAGGCTAGCCCAATGTGGACCCAGGTGGGAGAAATGATGAATTTGGGTATAGTTACTGGAAAGTGAGTAGTATGTGTAGGTAAAGGAGCGGGACCATGCACCCAAAGTCGGGGTTTCCCAAGTAGTACAACCCTAGAACCAAATGGCCAATAAAGGAGATCCTAAGATCCAAGGGTAAGAACCAAAAGGGGTCAAGGGGATAGAAGCACAAACTAAGCCCAAACTTTGTGCCAAATCCACCAATCCATACCCATAATTATCCATGATAACTAAACCCAATACTCAATTACCAAATGACAAGACATACCTTTATTCATGAGGCCCACGTTCAAGCATACAATTAATATAGGTGGGTGAGGGATGGTTGGCCCAAGTGGCAAAGAAATGGCACAACGAGCTAGTAGGAGGCATTACGGGGTTGCTCGCTGTCGGCTGAGGCTCATCATAGAGGATTCTTTTCTCTTGGGGATATCACCTACAAAGTGGTGGGTAACATCTGGCTCCAATTGGGACGTGATCTCTCGAAGGAGTGGACGAGGCTGCTCGAATGGGAGGTCACGAAAACTCCAACAATCTCTTGGTCACCTTAGACCTATTACATGCGCATGTCAAATATCAAAGCCACGGGGAAACATCCTTTTCACGGTGTCTTATGATCACCGATGCTCAATGTTAGCCCTTAAATCAACAAGAACTAAAATATTCAATTTTGTATTTTTAAATGCAATCTAATCGATCACGAGAAACATCATATGCGGTTAGTTCCAATGCAAAAATCATCATGCAATCCTACCCTAACATGCATATGATAATGCTAATGCTAAGTGTAATCATAAAGCCAGTGCAACCAACATATTATCATATCAATATACATATGCCTGCCAGTATGATTACTCATGAAACAAAACCAAAAGCGAATGTGGACGTAATTAGATGGGGGCTGAAGTGGGTGGGAGGTGGGAAAACATGATCTCCATTCGAGGTAAAAGGAAACCCTAGGAAAAGGAGAATAGGTCAATCCAAAAGTGCGGGGGTTTCCCTCTAAGAACGCAATGGTGGAATAAAAGAGCATTCTCAAGAACTCCCTATCACAACCATTGCTTACAATCTTATGCTTTGTATATGCCACAAGGTCATGATGAGGGGGGGATGAAGGGTGAGGTAAAGGAGGAGTGCAACAAATAGATTTTTCACGGTGATGGTCATATTGGAGGGGGGAGGTTATGGGGTGATAATACTTCTGATGGTGTGTCAGAGGAGATAAAGCTAAGTTGCACGAAACGGGGAAACGGGGAAGCGAAACGAAACGCGACCTCCCCAAATTTTGGAAACGGGGAAA
>APFE030916109.1:51016-118430 GCA_000404065.3 Pinus taeda
TAACTTGCACCACCCTGTTAGCCCCTATTTGTTCAATAGCTTTTATAATAACATCAGCAATGAACTGTGCATTTTTCACCTCTCCTGAGCAGTCTTCTGCCTTGATAAACATTGCTCCTTTGGGGAAAGTGGCAATGATATTTATCAATGGTCTGCGCCTCATATCTGTCCAACCATCTGAGACTATGGTAACCCCAGAGCTACTCCAGGAAGAACGAATTGGAGCTAAAACGTCCTCCACAAGTTCCTTCTCATTTTTTAGAAGCTGGGTTCTGACTTTCTCATAGTTGGGCCCCTTGTACCCTTGAGGAGCTTTGTTAACTGCCCTTATCATATCTTGCCAGTAAGGAGAGCGAACAACATTGAATGGGATACCACATGCATAAATGCACCTGGCAACTCTGGAATCAGCTTCTTCTCTTGCTTGCACATTCACCAATCTAGCAATTCTACTATCCTGAACTGATTGGGATGCCCCTGAGCCTCTGGTATGTTTGGGTGCTGCTTGTTCATGTTCTTGACTGTGACCACCTCTCCTCTTTCTTGCTTCAAGTACAATCCTTGGCTCAATGTTAGATGTAGCCTGAGTATGCTCATCATGCCTCCTCTTAGTACCATTCACCTCATCTTGCTCTCTTTGATATGCCCTCCTTACCAACGGATCTGCTGTTTTTGTGCAACCCAGAATCCCCTGTCCTCCTCCATGCAATAGATGCGCCTTCACTCTTGGGTAGGAGCCCTTGTATGTATTATTGCAAAGAGTGCATCGCCATTCCCATGAGCCACCACCTCCACATTTTTGAAGCTTCGTCACATGCCTCCAAAGAGGATAATATTCAACCCTTGGGTTGGCCCTAGGGTTTGAAGTTGCAGCTGCACTTTGGCTAGAAGCCATTGCTGCAAAAATAAATTAAAAAAACAAATCTGTAAATAATAAATTTATAAAAACGTTTTTCATATTTTTGGCTGTATAAACTCTAGAAAAATTAAAGAAATAGTAAGAAAAAAACTAAGAAATGAATGTGGCTTACCCAAATTAATTATCTGTCGCTGAATCTACCCTAAAATGCCAGAAAAGAGGAGAAATATGGCTGTAGCTGAGCCAAATCTGCTGCAAAAATAAATTTAAAAAACAAATCTATAAATAAAAAACATTTTTCAGCAATTTAGCTGCATAAACCCTAGAAAAATTGAAGAAATAGTAAGAAAAAAACTAACAAAATGAATGTGGCTTACCCAAATTAATTTTCTGTGGTTGAAACTACCCAAAAATGCCAGAAAAGAGAAGAGAAATATGGCTGTAGCTGAGCCAAATCTGCTGCTACAGAAATCTCTTGCTGAAATCTCCTTCTCTTGCTGCTGAAATCTCTTTCTCCCGCTGCTGAAATCTACTTTGCTCAATGCTCGAAACACCAGCTACTGAAACAACTGCCAATCTCCAAGAGAAACTCCTTGCTGAATAGTGTGATGAGAGAATGAGAGGCACTGCTATTTTATAGCTTTAGAAATGGTTTCTAGAAGTGATTAGAAACCCTAAAACTAATTAAAAATTAATTAGGATTTTTTTTTTTTTAAAAACAAGTGTTAATTTGTGGGAAACGGGGCCCGTACGGCGTGGAAACGCGTTTCCATCCGTACGGGCGCGTTTCCATTTCGGGAAACGTGCCCATACGGACGGAAACGTGTTTCCACGCCGTACGGTACGGGGAAACTCGTTTCCGTTTCGTTTCCGTACGGAAACGGACCCTAGACCCACGTTTCCTGCAACTTAGAGATAAAGTATATTCAATGAGGGGTTCTTCCTTGACATTATACTCAGAAGGGGGAAAGGGCTCATGGTCACTTGTGATCATTTGAAAAGGGGCTAGGGAATCACTCATGGAAAATTTGAAGTGATGAACAAGAGGATAAGGAAAAAGGGGGGGAGGGGGTGAAGTATTATATTCAATGAGTTTTTCCTCCTTAAAATCATCTTTTTCATGCAAGGGAAAATAATGATCTTTCTTCTCAAGGGTATCGATGGATATGTCATCATAAAAAATCCCTGAGAGAAAGGGGAGACCACTCTCAACCTCATCTTTCTTGTCGGTGTCATAAATGGGAGCACAATCAAATTGAGGACCCACAATTTCCCATTTCCCTTTTTCAATATGGAAGTAATCTTCAATGTCATCTTCCAATGGGATAATGGGATCACCTTCCTCAAGGTTCTCAAAAGGATACTCATCAAGAGTAATATCCTTGAGAAAGGTAACGTTAGTCTCAACTTCACTTTCCATGGATTCATCCTTCCCAACATATGCATTCTCCAAATCATCCTTTTCATCTTGTGGAACCAAGGAGGACTCATCCTCCCATTCATTACTTAGATTCTTAGGGTCTTGATGATTAGTGATGAAGGCTTCCTCTTGAATGCTCAATGCGGGCATACTTGAAAATGTGTAAGAAAACCATTAACGAACTCCTCAATAGATGAGATGCTCCTAGGTTCGTGATTTTGCAACCATGAGTTATGACCATAGAGAGAACTAAAGAATAACAACATAAGGACATCCTTGTGGACCACTTTGTCCTTTGAAGTATGTGCATTAAATTTTTCCACATGGTCAATTGCGGAGCTTGGGTCACCATTAAACATAGGTATCCAATGTAGCATCCTTCCCGCAACATGAATAGGATGTCCAGGGATGCTAGCAATGTCCAAAGCAAGAAATTTATGAAAGAATGACAACTGATTTGAGGTATACATGAAACATATATAGGAGTCGCGAAGGTGAAATTAAATTTGTGTAGAAAAATGCTTGCTTCACCCTACAAGCATCAACCTTAAAGTTCAATGAAAAACTAGGGCTTCGTTCTTCCAATGGATTCACCAATAATGATATGTTGATATGTCGTATGAGGAAGAAAACATATGTCTCATGTCCCTGACAAAGGCACCATAAATGTTACCACTCAAACCAGCAGGGGACCTACAGGTGTTCCTAAGAGGGCAACTTCTAGGTTAAGGGAAATTGTGATGGCTTAGCCCTTTGTCACCACAGCTAAGTCTCCCTGCTCTTCACGGGCATTTATTGATGGGAGGAGTCAAGGTAGTGCGGGGATTCACTTGTAAAGTATATGTCAATGGATAGATGAGAAGTGACCCCGAAAACCCTTTCCCAAGGATGGAGTGAAGAATGGAGCTTGCTTGCTCTTTAAGGAAGGTACTTGGTTCACCAGGGATAAGGGGTGAGGATTGGAGGGTCGAGGGAGAAAGGATAGGCTTATGAACAAGTTTCTCAATCCCTATAATCCTTGAAAAACTTGGATTCCCAAATGGTCCTTGATAAATAGTCTTTATTTAGAAGTGGGACCACATGGGGCCTAGTGCACCTAGCCCAAGTTCGGGGATGGAATATAGCTACCAATGATGTTTCTATCCTAGACAAAGTGAGGGGAAAAGACCAACAAGAATACTTTCCTCAAAAGGTTGAATTGATTCTATTGGGGTCTAGACTTGGGGATGCCTAGGCACAATTCGATCTTACATCTAGGGATTGAGATTCCCGAACATTCCATAGTTAGAATTACCCCAAATTTGGAGGAGAGGGAAGGGACCCACCAACACGGTAGCCTATAGGAGATCAAATTTTTTCCTTGGGTCAATTCTCGGAAAATTGATGCCCTAGGTGACCTAATGGGGCTAGACTTGGGGAAAAAGGGGAAAATGGTTGAAAGAGGGTTGAAATGATCACCCTTTCTGAGGGATCAATGCCTAGTTCACTTGGGGATATGGAGACAAGGATAATGATGAGTAAGATCTTGGTTTCATGATCAAGGAGGCTGAGAAATGTTGAGAGAAAGAAAATAAAAGTGACTTCAAGCATTTATACTTCGAATCAAATGACACAAGCTTCTCAAGATAAATAAATCTCCAGGACATTTCATTCATATGACATTGGCCCAAACATTAAATTAGCTAAAACATGTTTAATTCCACATTTCGACAATGCAACAACTAGCTCTAATTTTAGCAGTATGCAACAACAATAATAATAACATCAAAATTTACTTACAACGTTATAGAGTATATCTAAACAACATTTAGTTTGCTCAACAAGGCTCCAAGACAAGAGAAATAGTCCAAATCCATACATCAAAATTCATCCATCTCCAAAAATATCCACCAAGGAAAAAGTACAAAAATTCTTTATGATTAGAGAGATCCCAAGTCAAGTCGATACAAATGAATGTATCTAACATCAATATATAGCCTCCTAATGAGTTTGAATTAGCCTATGGCCCCCTAAAGATAAAATAATGTGCAAATAATAACTTGTAATGGTGACAAGCCCGCCATACTAGCTCATAATGTAAAGCAAGCCTCATAAGGGGCCAAATAATGATGTATGCATGTCGTAGGGCCCTTTAAGAGTTTAAAGGCTCAATAACATCCCGATGTGTCATATTGAGGACTAAATTCCTTGGAATATGATGGACAAGGGAGTGGCCCCTTATTCTCCAAGTAGTAGACCTGTGGTGCTCTCATTGGGTCTGGGGGCATATCAATGACCCCATGGGGCTCCATATGGATTGGAGATGCGTGTAGATCCTCTGCAATGGTCCAAGTGGTAGAATGAATGCTGCCATGACATTTTACAAGTGTGGGGCATGTGTCAGGAGTGTGTGGCTCCTGTGGGGCCCTGTTAGGCATAGTGTACCAATCATGTCACCATCGTCCCAAAAGTGGATCGCTAGTAGTCTTTGAACATCCATGGAGTGTTGTCTGTTGTTGTGGAGGCCCATGGCTCTCTATGCATGCCCTACATGTGCCAATGTGGACCTTTGGGGGTCAGTATTACATATAGGGAAGTTAAACCCAAATGGAAACCACCTGCAATCTTGCATAAGATCCAATGCGTCCCCTAGGCTTCCAGTACAATCAATCATTAGAATAGTCGGTAAAGGAGCTTAGAAACCCATGGATAACAAAGTGGGCACTTTATAATGGCATGCCCTTCCGTAGTGGGCTTTCGCATGTACTTGTGCCTCCAATCTCCAAAGGGGTTAGCCAAGAACCTTATTAGGTGGTTTCAACCCTTATTGGGGATAATATGTCCAAGGAACACCCTTCTAATGGGGGTGGCAAGTGACAAATAGGTGAGATGGAATAGGGAATGAGAGAGGTAGCTCTCGGCCACATAATGGGGCATAGGGGTAGCTAGATAAGGGGAAGCCACACCTGGGCATATAATGTATAAGAGGTAGCAATGATGGTACATGAGGTGCCCCAACCTTGCTTTTTCTACCCTTCTTTATACGCCTTTTTCCTTTTATGCATTTTCTTTAATTAATTGCTCGGGGCTCAAAGGAAAAGAGCATGACGTGTATAATATAGCAGTGATTACCCCTTTTGAGGTAGGACTGTTTATTGCCTTCCAGGGGTTGGGACAATCATGGGTTCCTGAATGATAGAGGAGACTCATCTAGGGCCTATGGAACTAGGGTGATGGCCATCAATGGGGTAGAGCTCATGTGTTGGCTTTTGCCTACATGATAATTTTTTTTGTCCCGTCTATCTTTTGCATTTTGTGGTACAATTTCCTATTAAATGTGGCTAACTATGTTTTTTCTTTTTTTTTAGTTGCTTCAACCTCTGGGGCATCATTATAGGCCTGACCCAAGGTGGGGGTAAAGGGGATAGGAAGGGTAAGCCCTATATGGAACCAGAATGAGAATGTGTACCCAGGTGGGAGAAATGATGAATGGGGGTATAGTGAGTGGAAGGGGAGTAGTATGTGCAGGTAAAGGAGTGGGACCACACACCCAGGTTCGGGGTTTCTCAAGCAGTACCACCCTAGAACCAAATGGCCAATGAAATAGATCCCATGGGATTAAGATCCAAGGGTAACAACTTAAAGGGGTTAAGGGGACAGGAGCATAAACCAAGCCCACTCTTTGTGCCAAATCCCCCCACCAATCCATACCCAGAAGTATGCATGATAAGTAAACCCAATACTCAATTACCAAATGACAAGACATACCTTTAGATTCGTGAGTCCCACCTTCAATCATACGATCAATACAGGTGGGTGAGGGACCACATGGTTGGCTCAGGTGGTAGAGAAATGGCACAATGAGCTAGTAGGAAGCACCACGAGGCCGCTAGCCGAGGCCCATCATGGAGAATTTATTTCTCTTGGGGATGTCACCTTTAAAGTGGTGGGTAACAAAATCGAGTAGTTAACGCGCGCGCGCGTGTGTATATATATATATCTTGATTTGGTGGTCCCAAGGACAATAGAGCCGATACCAAGACAATATAGTTAAACCTGCACATCTGATCATCCATATGACCATTGTATTGAGACAATGCCATTAAGATTTGGGTTGAGGTCCATATGATTGGGTCCTTGGGGGTCACTGGTCATCCACATGATTACGTTAGCATGATGTCATCAAGCCATGTGGCAACTCGTGAGAGGTGCCACATGTCACCTGTATTTTGACTTTCCACCAATTTAAGCCTCCTAAATGTGCCTAGCACATGGTATCCCTAGTGGCCCCACATCACTGTGATGATTCCATGCTTACTGTGCTATTTGCATCGTCTCATCTAGCGTATCATGATGTGCCACATGTTAGCGGGGGTTGTTTGTGCAGGTGGACATGTGTCATCATTCTATTGGGTCAACGAGATGTGTTAAATGTTGTGCAACTCTTGACATCTATTGTCTCGAAGGCAGCTCTTGGCTATGAAACTGTGCCAAGAAACCAACTCAACCAATATTTAGGTTCGAGCTAGCCCTCGAACCAGAGGGGGCTCCCTCAAATGTTATGAGGATTTTTAATGTTGTTCACTCAAAGTTACTTGGGAGCTAGAGCAAAAATGAGAGCGGGAGTGACATTTTCAGAAGCTCCCAGTTTGAGAGTATTTATATAATATATATTTATTATATTTTGATGCATACATGTCAACAAAAACATGTAGAATGATGAATTACATATAAAAAACATAAAAACATAGATTGAACCATATAACAAAAATCATCTACAAGTTATAATCTTCATCAACCACGTCCACAAGTTAGTAACATAGTAACATACAACATATTGGGTCTCATGATTCATCAATCTTAAAGTTTCAAGCTTTCAAAATTCAATATATAACATTTATCATCATTGATCACCAAAGTTGTACTTGTAAGCTAAGTGTAACCATTACAACAAATAATATCTAAAATGAAATGAAATGTTATGAAATCAAATGAAATAAAACAACTTTCAATTTTCATGAAGCATCATATTCATAAATCATTACTAATGAGTTATAATTGCCAACTTCAAAATTTAAACTTAAATTGTCATATATTGTTTAAAAAAATATCATAATAAATATGAAAGAGTCAATAGTTATAAAAACTACTAGAAACTAGAAAAGACAATTAAATCTATTATCTATTGCTTATGCTTGGGCATCTTGCCACCATGAGAAATGTCTAATATTTTACTCTTGTTGGAAAATCACGATTTTTGTCATTAATATCACCCTCTAAGCATTAATATCTAGAGGTATCTTTGTCATTGCCTCTGGATCTGTATAGGGATCTTTGTCATTAATATCACCCTCTAAGCATTAACATGAGATAGAAAAAGCATAGCATGTCAAGTCAAGATTTTGTTTGAGTGATGCGTACATTTTTAGGAGTGTCATGATAGAGGAGTTCGACAACCAATGTCACTAACATCAAGGTACATAGAGAGATTGGTGCTCTTGATTAAATACGAGTTCCATACCCTAATAAATGAAAAAATGCAATGGAAATATTGCAATCCTGAAATCTTGAAAAACTGATAAGTCTACTAGATTTTGAATGAAATCTAAAATTCTACTTTCTCCATATGAAATCCAATGAGGTCAGAACCACTTTCAAACATCCTGAGTCATTTCATCTTCATTCTCCTTAATCTTCATTTTCTTTATTTTCCTTTTACTTTAAGAATTTAAGATTACCATGAATCGCATATCAATACTAGGGCCATTTGCTTGATCATTAGGTTGCTCCGCTCAAAACTTATTTGTTTCTTTGAAAACGGATTGCATTTTGAATATTACTGCAATTTTTTTTGCAAAAAAGATTAAACGCTCCCAAAAAGGCAAGGAGAATTTTTTTTTAGGGAGTGCAGTCCCGAGGCGCTCCAGAGCCACTCCCGCCCAGAGCGCGAAGTGTGAGCGGGACAGCCTATTAAGCACAATGGTCAGGTCTAAGGTTTTGTTGTATAGGTGGTTGTTGATGAGTCACAAATCCCTTCTCACAAAGAAGGCCCTCTCTTGCAGAGGCCTTATCAAAGTGCCAATGTTCACCTATGACAGAATGACATAGCTTGAAAGGTTTTGATGGAGGAATGGAGGAGAAATTAGAAAATTTGATATCCTCTCTGAATATCTAATTATTTTATCAAGAACTAAAGTGTATAGAAAGATCTCTACAACAAACAACAATACATTCAAGAATTTGTATAGAAGCAGCAATTTATTGATTTAGAGGGATCAATAGTTGACACACTGTCACGATGACCTACTCATTGAAGAAAATAACTCTGTGGTAGGCTGTCAGGGAGGTTGATACTCAACCTAGCCCTGCCCAGTGTCCTATACAACCTCAAACATATGCAAAAACAGAATATGATGACACAAGAAAAAAATACATGTATACAAGTTATGTCAATAAACTGAAGCCAAAAACCCTTGAATTAAAACTTTGTAATACCAGACTCTACAAAAATATTAGGGTTTTTCTGGGTTCAAAATTATATAATATATAGAGCATTACATGTTAGCTATTGCTAGCCTTCAGGATACAAAATTAATAAAATAAAACTAAATTTAACTTAGCTGTTACAAATTTTATGAAAATAAAATAAAATAATAAATTAAAATAATGACATCTCGAACAAGCTGGAAAGGATCTAGAAATGTTGGAGCTGTTGGAATCAAATGCCCAACAAGGTTTGAACTTTGTTCCCAGCAGATGATCTTTTGCCTAAGAATGGTGAATGAAATCCTCAAAATATGGGATTGCCATCTTCGATTGTCATCAACCCTTTAACGACCAATGATTCCGTGCCTGAAAATATGGGAAATGAATTTGATGTTGACTAACCCTCTGCCATCTGTGTATAGCTGATTTCACACTTTGTAATGTTGTTACATAATCAATGGTTCAATAATCTGCCTAGAAATTTTCAACCACGTCCTTTAAATCTGTTTTCAATCCTCAAATGCTAATTTTATGCCTTGGAATTTGGCATGTTGGTCTCAAATAACTCCAAATTTGTATTTTGACTCGATATTTACGGCTGATCTGATGCTTGATGATATTATGCCTTAATATTTGTGATATTTTGGATGTTTGTTAAATTCCTGAAATTGTCAATTGCTGGTTTTCCTCTAACTTGGAAGTGCTCTGTTGCTGCCACAAAATCTGGAAATTGGTTTACTGGTGCTGATTTTCCTCCTTAAAATCTAGAATGTAATTCTAAAAATTATCTTCAACGATGATTCTGTACTACAAGTGTGGATCTTGTGAACTGGATGTCCAAGATATGCTCAACTGACTCCTAATTGTTGATTTTCTGCCACTTGCCTTTGACCGATGATTTGGATGACTTTCAAATCTGAGAATCATCTTTCCCTGTCAAATGTGAAATTTGATCTTTAGTTGTTTGCCTATATACACCTTTTTCCTGTGCCATTCAACTGCCTGGAGATGCTCATTTGCTGATTTCCTGTTTCATGAGCTGTCCTTTATCTATGTTTGAAAGAATAATCTTTGTCATCTATTGAAGTATATGATACAAAATCTTTGCGTCATCTGACCCTTTCGAAAAATATATTCCTGCTTTATCCATGGGTTATTTTCTCTTAAAAGTATAATTACTAGAAAAACTCATAGCAGAAATTAATTACTCTCTTCCTAGTCATCTAGGAAAACTTTGACAACAAAATTGGCAGTCAATTGTTTCACTTAGGTCTGCATGTGTTTCAAGGAAAATATGAGCTTCATGTGAACAATTTTAGTCATACACACTGCCGAATCCATTTATGTTATCAACATTCTACTGCTTTGTTTTGAATTCATAATCATATTGCAGAGATAGCATCTTTCCTCAACAATTAATTCTCCGCATGTTCGCATGTTCCATATTGGTCTAGGATAAATTCAAATTATTTTGAAGAAGATCTCATACAACTCCTAAGAGATGAAAGAACGTACGACCAAAGGTATTCTTACTCTTTGATTTCCATATCGTTCAATGAAGCAGGGGGCTTTCTCCAAGAAGGATAAACTTCCATCAATATCCTTCAATGCGAGCCTATCTATATAACCAAGAACTTCACTGGTCATTTTTCCCTCTACTATTTTGGATACTTTTGAATGGTATGTATCAACTGAGTCACTTCAAATATACACTTCTGTCCCATAATCAATTCCCCGGTGAAGACTCGCCAATGAAGAAGCAGAACATTTCAAATCAGAAAATAATGTTCTTTCTGGAAAAACTTCGTAATCTCAAGCTCTTCTCCTTGCTTTCATTCCAGTGCTTCTTATGCTCAAGACTCATCGCTTCTTGAGCGCTAGTTTGTGTCTTGCTAATTGGTGAACTTTTCACTTTAGCTTTATGTGTCCTTGATAATTGGTGAACTTGAGCGCTGGTTTGTGTCCTTGGTGAATACTGAACTTGAGTGCTGATTTATGTCTTGGTAATTGGTGAGCTTTGCAATTTAGAAATATGTGGTAAGGTTGGATTTTAGAACTTTGCACTTTAGCAATATGTGGTAAGATTGGATTTTAGAGTTTGGCAGCCAATTAGATTTTTATTTTTATTTTTTTAGCATCAAGAAAATGTTATAACAAATTTGAGCGTTAGTTTGTGACTTGGTAATTGGTGAACTTTGCTCCTTTGAAGCAATATGGGGGTACGATTGGATTTTTAGAGTTTGGGGACCAATTAGAATAAATTTATTTTTTTTGTTGGTTATTTGTAGCATTAAGAAAATGTTACAACATCATCCACCATCCACTTTCTCATTAAATGTTGGTTTGTGACTTGGTAATTGGTGAACTTTGCTCCTTCATGGCAATATGCGGTAAGATTAGATTTTAGAGTTTGGGAACCAATTATATATATATAGATATATATATATATATTTGTAGCATCAAGAAAATGTTACAACAACATCATCCACCATCCACTTTCTCATCATCCACCCACCACTTTCTCATTTAGTTCTTGGAGTGATCCGATTAGTTAAATGTTGCACACTCTTTAACAAGTTAAAGATCATGCAAGTTCTACTAAGATCCATCATTGACTTGATCAATGGAGCTTGGATGTGCTTGAAAGGTATGCAATCTTTAACATATCAATAATTTGGGTTTTTGTTGTATATCTTGGGCCTACATATAATACTAAGTTTCAAATTGCCATAACTTCTCATCTGAGAGGATTTTTTGAGAGCAGGATATACCATAAGAAAAATCTCGATGAGGCCTATGCAATCATGTTGTTTATAGGATTATTAGGGCACCGTAACAACATCAAAAACTCAAATAACTTCAAGCTCCTTTAAATTCACTTGATGAGACCTTGCAAGAGACCTAACTATCATACTACTTCATAGAGGTTACTATTGCTTCTTTAGGCACCATGAATGATACTACTATTGTTTTTAGCAACCTTTGACATCAATGTCATCTTGTTTTCATCAATGATCACACTATGTGCATCAGACTTGAAGTTGAAGATCCACAAACTAGGGTTTTGTTAGGGCATATCTACCTAGGGCAAGAGAATTATGGCTTAAAATTGAAAGATTAGCCACTAAGAGAGGTTGATTTCGAGGCAACTAGATATTCACATGATGTTGAATCTTTCCATGAGCTTAAATTCTCCTTATAGTCCCATTTGCACCAAGCCCTAGCTTTGTTGCTTATCCTTAAGAGGGCTGAAATTAGGAAAGAGAGGGAAATTCAATTTCAGGGTGAAATTGTGTATGATCACCAAATTGACAAGGTCAATGCCTAGTCCTTGGGATGATGGAGTCTATGGTTGTGATATATTGGCTGAATCTTGCAAAGGAGTAAGGATATTTTGATTCGCTAGCACAAAAACCCTAGCTATTATCTTTGTGAGGGATCAAGGTCACTTGGGAGAGCTATTATAAAGGTCCACCAAGGGGATTACCATTCACATTTCATCCATGAGTAATGCATACAATGATGACATTTATATTCCATACAATTAATCTTCAATGATAAATGGAACAATAGAGAAACCCTAGATAATCAATGCACTCCATACATTAGACATAAGATCAAAAATTTATCAACTACAAGGTTCACTTACAAGATAAAATGCATGTATAATCCTTTATTGATCCAAGCTAAATTCTCCAATGCCAAGAAAATCGCTCCAACAGGTAAAATTCTAGATAGAATCAAATCTCTCCAAGTTATAAGAAGGCCAAAATTCTAACAGAGGCCGAATTTATGTCCCAAGTGATGATGCATGAAAAGAATGATCCCCTCCTCTATTTATATTTGGAGTATAAGTGCTAATTAGCCTAAAATCCCCTAGAAAACAAGTTTGATTACAACATAACCTTGGTTTACAAGCCAACCCACTAGCTCTCATGAAATATACCCTAATTAGCCCACACGTTTGAGCGCTAACTCTCTAGGGCTGACGTCATGCAAGAAATGTGTTCTAAATGGCATGTCCAAGTTATATGAGGTGTCCAATATGATGTTGAAGAATGTAAAAGTCAATATTTGCGGGTTGGTCCTCAAATCCACCTCAATGGCTTCGGTGGGGTCCCAGGATCTTGCTAGGGCACCACAAAGTGGTCTCCAAGGGTCACCAACTACTCAAAGTGGCCTCCTCTGCTCCATTGTTGAGGGCTTCTCAGTTGGAACTATCCCTCCCTAGTCTCTGAAGGTGAGACCATCCTCATCTAGGCCCTGAATCAATTGACATCCATTAATTGGTGTCAAGGCCAACCCAGCGGCATGCTGGGTCCAAGTTTGTTATCTTGAAGAATCATCAAATCTGGTACAAAGTGATCCAACGTCCTGGGTGTAGGATGTGCGTTATAACATGTTTCATATGTTGCTACTGCTAGGAGGCCCAAGAGTCTCAATGCTTCACCTATTTATGCTAGTATACTTTTCTAATGGCTTGGATACTTATGGAGAAGGTGCCCAAGACATGGGCAGTTGAACCATTTGACAATCACAACATAGATTCTAGTGAAAGTGACTAGTCATGAGTGACAAAAATAATTTTTGCATCTAAGTGAACAAAGCTTGAATGTTAAATGCTATTTAATACTTCAAATAATGATCCCTTTCCAAAATCAAGACCTTGATCTCACAATGGTGTTTTCTCCCTTGGTAAGATTTGCTAAAGGACAACCCTACTAGGTGTTTCCCACCCCTAAGGGGAAGTAATATTTCCTTAGTCCACCCTTCAATAGATAGGTGTTAGTGAATAATAATGATGATCATAGAGGGGATATGACTGCATTCCAAGTTACATGGTCAAAGGGAACAACTGATGAGGGTGTTCACATCCTTAGTGTATAGATGCGTGGAGGGAGCATTCGTGGATGCATGAGTTACTGGCTCGGCTTTTGTGATAACATCCCTCTTGTGTGCCTTTTACTTCTTCTTGGTTTTTCTTTATATTACTGCTCATAGAACAAGGGTTAAAGCTTGCTTTGAATGATGTGGCATTTGTATTACCCCTTAATGGTGAGTGAGTTCATCACTCATCGGGGTTGGGAAATGCAAGGGTTCCTTCCTTTGATGTAATGGATAAACATGTGCTTAGGAACCGGGTGATGGCCATATGAGTGAGGTTGAGCTCATGCTATGCCTTTGCCCACATGCTAATCTTTATGTCTGTGGCCATCTTTTGCATCTTGATTTTCTTTCTTTTATTTTTTGTTGTGGCCGTGATATGCCTTTCTTTTTCTTTTAGCCGCATCAACCTTCTAGGGAAAAGTTTTCGGGCCCTACCTAGGTATGTGGACATTTGGGTGATGAATCCCAAAGAACTCATGACTTGTTGAACCCAAAGAATTGAGGTGGAATATGGGGCGTGTAATGTTTGATGGAAAGTATTAATTATGATATAAGGGATGATGGAACTACGCTATCTTAGTTAGGACTTATCAAGTAGTGCCCCTCCTATACCCATTGAGCCTTTAAGGGACGTCACATTGGCCTAGGATCAAAGATTAAAACCCCATTTAAGATGAGAGAACAAGATCACGCTTAAAGCCAGTCCATCTTCTAGATCACCCGATAATCAATAGTAAATGCCCAAGAACAAACAAGCATAAGCACCCATTGCAAAATGACCAAATTACCTTTTGAGTGGAAGGCCATGTTAGTCCATGTTCTCATGCCATATGGGTGAGAAGAAAATGACTGATGCAAGTGGTAGAGATAGATGCCATATCATCATCTAGTGGTGGTTGTCAGGGGTTGCTAGTTGCATGGTTGATCCGCTTGCTATCAAGAATAGGAGAAAAATTTTCTCCTATGGGGGTACCCTTTTGGTGGGTAATAAGAGGTAAATGCTGACTTGGATGGCTTGACTAGGTTTGGCCAAGGGACAGTAATAGAATATCTTGTTAGTTGGTTTTTCCTTTGATTGAGGTTTTCTAGGATAAACTATGTATTTGTGATTTGTGTTTTGTTGTTGTGTGATATTCTCACTTAGCAATGTTGCTAAGGGAAATATAATTTTTTGTTAATTAAGTCAAATTTTGGGTTACTACAAAGGAAAAGTGGGTTGTGGGGCCCACTTGTAATTTTGGGCTAGAGGAAGACTCCAAACATTAGGAAAAAGGAAAAAATCAAGTTGCTAGTAGATGGTGGGGGCCACCCCAAGAGGAAACACGCTCTCGTTGGCTAGTACACATTCTTGGAGGGAAGAGAGGTGAGGAGGTCGAAGTATGGGGCCCACATGGAGAGTTGGAGGCCGAAGCTCGAATAGGAGGAACATTCCACATTTTGGGGACTTTTAATCATTTTACAATCTCATTAACCTAGCAGGCTTAAGTTAAGGGCCAAGTTTGCAAGTGCTGTTGATCACAAAAGGTTTTCATGTGAGAATCTCACCCTACCTTCGATGGACATCGAGTGCCAACCTAAGGATGTGATTTTCACTACATTTGGGAGTTGTTCGAAAGTTTGGCAGGGATTTCGTGGAGTTTCTCCATTAGGTTGGGCACAAGAAGGAAACAACACTCCACTTGGGGGAGCTGTCTTTGGAGCAGGAGATTCATTGAGCTTTGTCGGATTGATTAGGGCCATAAATTGTTGAAGAATTGGATTGATAAAGGAGCTCGAATTTTAGGGGGCCATCATTAGTGACTGCGTGGGACTGTGCAGAGTGTATTTCGTGCCACACGTGGGAGTTAGAAGGAAAGCCATTTCGAGGGTTGGTGTGAGTTGATATTAGAGGGATCCTGGGAGGGAATTGTTTTGAGCTTTGCAACCATTTTGGAGCCCACAAGTAGTGTTATTTTTTGGAGGGTTGATTTGCTTAGTAGTTGGAGAGGAGCGTAGAAATTGGAGCAAATTTCGGAGGCCAACATTTGGCCAAACCCTTTCCCCTTGGTGGGTTATTTGTGGGGAGATCGGGGTTAATTCCCCAGAATTTTCTGAGCACCAGAGGAGGGCCAAATCAACAATCTCTTGCAACCAATAGTGTAGTTTATGAGGGGCCAACACAAAGAATTTCTAGGGGCAATTTCCTAGTAGTAGAGCTGCTGATTTTTTCACCTGGGTCTTGTTATTTTGCCTTGGGCAAGCCCATGTGTGTACATTTTGAGCTTCTATTGTACCCCTTTTTATCATAATAAAATGGCTCAGTGTTGTGCAGTTTTTGGTTCATTTCTTGGTGTTTAATTTGTGTAAAAAAAATTGTGTGTTTTTTCTATGAATTCTTTGTTTATTGATGTTAATTTTCCTTAGGGATATTACAATGGTATTAGAGCTCATAGTCTTGGCTCAACCTATGGGAGCAGCGGTCAGTCTATGAAACTAGAGGACAAACAAAACATCACGTATAGGAGGAAAAGGTACATGAGGAGAGAGAGGCAGCTAGGGATTACTCCTGATACAACGACCCTTGGGCTAGAGGTTGAGGGACCAATGATTGGGGAAAACCCAAATGATAGAGTGAGTAAAGAAGAGGAGTTTTTCCAACATCCCTTGAAGGCTATCCATGACTTATCTAGGGGTATTGACGAGTTAAGGCAGCAGAACAACACTAACAACAAGGGCAAGGGCATTTAGGGATGTTGTACACTTGGGTGAGGGCTCAGGTACCTTGCACCACCAGGTAACAAACCCACCCAATGCACTTCATGTCTCTATCACACCACCCTGGTCAAACATTCCTACATTCTTAGCATCAGGTGTCATAGGGCCACAGGGGCAGGAGGACATGCCTATTAGTTTTTATAGCATCAGATGTGTTCTAGCCATGAAATTTTGTGGAGAGGCTAGTATACATGAGATCTCCAAAACCGAGAAATCGCTTTTATAAATTCTACTTATAAATGACTTAATTAGATTATTAACCAATTTTTAAATATTTCCTTAGTCTAAACTTAGGGAATATGGTTAATTAATCAGTATTAATTAAGTCAAAGTGAGAATGATCTAGAAACTCACACAGATTGATCCAGAGATGATCGTAGCTATCAATTATGTTTTAATCTTGGTCGTTGGTGCTACAACAGAGGATTATAAGAGGAGGTCGATGTGGTGATGGAGAATACATTTCAGCAGTTCGATATCTTGGCAGATTGATTTCCATAGTAGCAATAGTCAGTTGCCAGAGAGAGAGCTAGAGATCGAAGCAGAGTGAGAGGGGTAGAGACAGTGAGGCTGGAGGAGGCATTCCAGATCCAACAAGTGCATTTGCAAGGAAGCAGAAGAGCCACAATGAGGCTGATGTAGGGGCAACACAATAGTCTCTAAAGGCAAAATCAATTTGCTAAGAGGGAGAGACTTTTTTAGTTCCAGATGTCGGGAAGGAGTCGCAGAGTGCCGAAGAAGCATCTTTGCAGTCAACATAAGGCATAATGACTTCATCAGAGACCAATCTAAGGTTAGACATCCAACAGGTTGCACAAAGTAGCGCAGAGGCTGAAGTAGAGGGTCGGAGGGCCGAAGTTCTGAAGGGAAGCCGTGCCAGGAATTTTCCTATGGGATGAGGAAAATTCCTCACCAGATTTTTGCTAGTATTTTTGGTGGATTTTGGCATATAGTTGTACTCAGAATTTCTCACTGTTGCTTAATAATAAAACCCTCAGTTGTTGCACCGGTTTTCCCAAGTTAGGTTTTTCTAAGGACTTTTGTCCAAAAATAATTGTGTTATTTTTATGTGTGTGCTAGGATTTCTTCCAACGTTTTATTCTTCCGCAGTTTTATTTGTGTAGATTGTAGTGTGATTTATTTAGTGTTTGCTGTAGGAAACAACAAACAAATTGTTAAATTAATTTAACAATTAGGAGAATAATTTCTAGTTGCTGCAATAGGATTCCAATTTGGAATTTTCATATGGTATCAAAGCATAATTGATCAGTGAGAGAGCTCAAAGGTGAAAAGATAAGGTATTTTATTGCTCATTGTGGGCAACAGGCCAAAATTACCAAGTGCATCGCAGTTTTTTTCCAAGAGGTTGAGTTACTTGTGGAGGTTCGATTTTTAAGAGTGGGGCAGAAAAATTTGATCCTACCAGATCGAGTGATTCCAGAGGCAGAGGGAGCAGCTTAGATTTTTTAGTTGAGCAAATCTCTAATTGAACACCGTGGATTTTGCAACAGTTCTCTAGAGTGGAGTTGCTGTCGGGGTGGAAGAGAGAAGAGCACACATAGAGGTAAATTTTTCCTCTGGGAATTTCTAGTCTTAAGAAGTTTGATTTTTCCTTGCAGATTGACAGTCATTGTGGGCATATCTTCTCACTCTAGAAGGGAGTGTGAATAGCATAACAGCAACTGAGTAGAAGGACAAAGGAAGATTTCAGCAATTCATTGAGATGGCGACTGCTAGGCTTCGTGATCAGGACAGGTTGGATGGAGCTTCCAACTAATCATCTGGAAGGCAAGGATGTCCTTCCTTCTAGATGAATATGACCTGAAATCCTATATTGATGCAGTGGTGGAAGTTCCAACAGATGCAGATAAACTAAAAGAGTGCAGAAAGGAGATGGCACGAGTGAAGCGGTTGATCATAGTCTCGCATCCTAGTCCGGGATCATAGAGTCTTGCATATAGCTGTCAAAGATACTGCCAAGCAGATGTGGGATGCTCTTGCCATGTTATAACAAGGTACTTTCGAGCAGTAAAATATGTACCTCAAGGAGAAGTTGAGGTTGATCTAGATGCAAAAAGGGGAAGGCATAAACCCCTTCCTCAACACGATTCAGGAGGTCTGAGACTGATTGTCAGTTGTTGGGGCAATGCCTCAACCTACAAATCTAGTGAGATTGACACTCAATAGTGTCTTCAAGGACTGGCAAGTCTTTGTCGAAAGCCATATTGGGAAGAAACAAGTTATACTAGAGTGGGACATGATGTGGGTTTACTTGCAGCAGGAGGAATTGAGGCGAGCTCTTCTAAAGATCTCCATCAGTGGCAACAACAACAGACATAAGTAGGTGTTGGAGGAGGAGAATGTGGCCCTCACATCTAAAGGTCCCAGTCAAGGACAGGGGGAGCAAAGAAAGAAGGACTTGTCAAATTTCAAGTGCTTTAGGTGTGGTGAGCTTTGTCACTACAGTAACCAATGTCCCCTCAGATAGAAGGACAAGGAGGAGAAGCAGGACTAGTATACATCTTCTATAGAGATCGACAAGCTTTCCTTGAGGTTGGAGGAAGACTTCGCAATGTAGGAAGACTTTGCAATGTTTATCAATATACCTCTAGGAGTGAGGTGGGGAGATTTGGTGTTGTAGCCCCAAAGTGCTCATTTGGGTAGGATCCTTGAGGAGCCCACCTCATGGATCAATACCTTGCTACAGGGGCCCACAATATTAGTGTTTGTTGATGCAGTCAGAGATCGAGTGACAGTTGCAGAGACTAGTAGCAGTTAGATGCTGAGGAATGCAGTGCAATGTTGGCAACAATGCATATGGCATAGTGCAAAGTCAACAACAATCACGATTCTGTAGAGACAGTGTAGAGGATAGTAGCAATGAAGACTCGGGAGACAGATGCATCATATTGAACATAGTTGATTCAGTATTTTGGATGCTTTTCAATTGCAGATGTTGCAGTTGCAATAACAATAGATGAGAGGGAGTTGTAGTGCAGAAGCAGTGTTGGCAGCAGTTCAACAGGGTCAGCAACAACGCAGATGCAGTGTAAATCAGAGTTGCACAATGGTTGGTATGGCCAGACATCAGCAGCATGACAAGAGATGATGAACACATTCCTCGCTAAGAGGGAGTGTTAGTTTTTGTAGGATGTGTTCTAGCTACAAAATTTTGTGGAGAGTCTAGAATACATGAGATCTCCAAAATCTAGAAATTGTTTATGGAAATTCCACCTAGAAATGACTTAGATTATTAACCAGTTTTTAAATCTTTCCCAAGTCTAAACTTAGGGAATATGGTTAATTAATCAGTATAAATTAAGTCATGGCGAAAATGATGTAGAAACTCACACAGATTGATCTAGAGATGATCCTAGCCATCGATTTTGTTTTAATCTTTTCCGTTGCTACTCCAACAAAGGATTATAACTTATAAGAGGAGGTCGATATGGTGATGGAGAATACAATTTAACAGTTCGATATCTTGGCAGATCGATTTCCAGAGTAGCAACATTCAGTTGCCGAAGAGAGAGCCAAAGATGGAGAATAAACTTTAACAATTCGATATCTTGGCAGATCGATTTCGAGAGTAGCAACAATTTGTTGCCGAAGAGAGAGCCAGAGATCGAATTAGTGAGAGAGGGGCAGAGACAGTAAGGCTGGAGGAGGCATTCTAGGTCTAGTAAGTGCATTTGCAGAGAGGTAGAAGAGCCACAGAGAAGCTAATGCAAGGGCAGCACGATAGTCTCTAGAGTCAAGATCGATTTCTTGAGAGGGAGAGTCGTTTTCAGTTCCAGTGGAGGGGAAGGAGTCCTAGAGTGTGAAAGAAGCATCTTTCTAGTCAACAGAAGGCAAAACGGCTTCATAAAAGACCAGTCTGAGGCTAAAGGTCCATCAGGTTTCACAGAGTTGACGTAGAGGGGTTTGAGGGTTGAATTTTTGAAGGCAAGTCATGCCAGGAATTTGCCTATGGGGTGAGGAAATTTCTTCACTATTTTTTTTCCAGTATTTTTCGTTATAGGATTACCGAATTTCGGCATCCACTTGTACACAAAATTTCTTATTGTTGCTTAATAATACTGTTTCATCGGTTTTCTCAAGTTGGGTTTTTCCAGGGACGTTTGTCCAAAAATAATTGTGTTATTGTTATGTGTGCGCGAGTATTTCTTCCAACGTTTTATTCTTCTGCAGTTTTGTTTGTGTATATTGTGATGTGATTTATTCAGTATTTTCCATAGCAAACAACAAATAAATTGTTAAATTAATTTAACAATTAGGAGAATAATTTCCAGTTGCTGCAATAGGATTCTGATTTGAAATTTTCTCAATGCCCATGGGAGAGTATTTTGTGGAATACTAGTGCTATGGGGCTGATTTCAGAGATGACATTACCTTCAAAATATTCCGCCAACTGAAGGGAAACAGTAGGAGCAAGGGACAAAGTGGAGGAGGTTACACACATGGCGCATTCCAATAGACTGTATCATTGGTAATCCATTACTAGCAACTATGGAACCGCATGGTTCATCAAGGTTAGATGATGGAAGATCAGGTTACTTCATTTCTGTTCCACATCCTCTACAGGTCATCACACTCCCTTTTGTATTGACACCCAGGATTTCTACAATGGTACAAGTTATGCAAGAAATAGGGAAGTCTGAAAAAAGGCTTAAAGAGCTTAAAGATCTGAAATCATATCTATGTATTGATGAAAGATTGCAACAGGGAGATGTCATATAAAATATACATGAACTAAAACATCAGCTAGAAACAGAATGTTGTGCATAAGAACCAAATGCCTTTTGGCATATGAAACACCATTTTTTGGAACTGCCATACAGGCCTGAGTATGCAAGAAATCCTTGTAAAAGCAGAGCAATCCCAACGAATGAAGAATTTGAAAACTTTGCCAAAAATAAATCTAGGATTTTGTTATAGAGAAGATTGATAATAGAATTCGGCAGCCCTTGGAACCACTACGGGTTTTATGTAAATAAACACTCTAAGAAAATTAGAGGTGTACCAAGATTAGTTATAAACTACAATTCACTCAACAATGTTCTGGTTGATGACGCTTATCTTATTCCTTGTAATGGGAGCCCGATAAGAAGAATCGCAGAAGCAAAAACATTCTCCAAGTTTGACATGAAGTCGGGTTTTTGGCAGATATCGGTAAGAGAAGAAGATCACTTCAAAACATTTAGTTGCCCCTCTGGACATTATTAATGGAATGTGATGCCATTCAGACTTAAACATGCCCCTTCCAAATTCCAGAAAGCCATGGATCAAGTGCTTTAGCCATATTTTGATTTGTTGATTATATATATTGATAATGTCATATTTTTTTTTAGAAACTCTAGAAGAACATTTTAAACATGTATATAAATTCAAGTAAACTGTTAAGAGCAGTGGATTAGTTTTGAGCAAGAAAAAGATGGAGATTTTGCAGACCAAGGTCAAATTTCTTGGGCATGTAATAGAGAATGGCCAAATTGTCTCCAACAACACGCAGTGGCATTTGTAGACATATTCTCAGATGAAATCAAAGACAAGACCCAATTGCAGAGAATCTTTGGCTTTGCCTGAACTATGTTTGTAACTTCTACAAATATTGTGCCCAAGAACGAAAGCTCCTAAATCAAATCTTGAAGAAGAACCTAGAGCCCTAAACTCAAGCACATACAACTGATGTCAAGAAAATCAAAGAAAAGGTAAGGATGCTCCCGATATTGTATGTTTCAAATGAAATTTTATTCAAAATTGTGGAATCAGATGCAAGTGATATAGGGTGGGGAGGCATCCTCAAACAAGTTAAAGATGACCAAGAACAAATAATCCAGTTTGCTTCAGGGGTGTGGAATCTGACTGAAAGAAATTATTCCACAATTGAAAAGGAAGTAAGAGGCACATGGAATTGTATAGACAAATTTGATATTAATCTAGTCAACAAGAAATTTCTCTTTGGGTCACAAGCCTCTACAATGACAATGAAGAAAGTTTTATCCAAAGACATAAAGAACCGGGGGAATCAAAGTTTGCCAAATGGGAGGTCCTATTCTCTAACTTTGACTTTGAAATAGAAGACACCAAAGGCAACAATAATAGTATCCTGGATTTCCTCAACAAGGAAAATATCCAAGTACAGGCCCACCTAATGGTCATAGTAACTGAATGGGATCCTACATGGAATCATGAAACTTTCAGAGAAATCCCAGATTCAATGAATTGGGATGTTTATTGTAACATTTGGAAACCAACCTGGAAACTAAGAAACACTCAGGTTCTTGATGCTAATATTAAACCACACAAAGATTTGAAACACCTGGTTCTAGAAAGGACAATATATCCCAAATCAAGTAGGTGGAGCCACGACATGATCTATGACCACTTTCATCACTAAGAAAATGTGGCAGAAGATGCTTTGACAAATCACTTCAAAGATATTGAACTGATTTGGAGGGATGAGCAAACCAGCATAGGATTATTCCATAAATATTTTATAATCAACAAAACTAGAGATCCAAATCTCCACCCTAGACTCACGTGGCCACACCATGACCCTAGTTTCATATTCCCTGACTCAGTCTGCAAATTTTCTGGATATAGAAACTATGGTGGAATCTACTACGTAGAGATAAGCCAAATTATACCTATTACACCCTCATAGCATTTGGTGCATTGATGAGGACCCAACTTCAACATCAACTGGAGTGGCTAAAAGAATGGCAGACCTAGTTCAAGATCAATAAAACAACCATGGACCCAATCTATTTTCAATCAGAATCCAGGAAAGCATGTAATGAATGCATGGATTGTTTCCATCAACCAGGTATAATAGTTGTATATCTGAACATATTTTTAGATGATAGAATCTTGTCAAATCACATGGCCCGACATCACCATTGGTGGTTTCTCACAAAAATAAAAACACCAAATGGTACTTGGAAAATGCATGATAGTCAGAAGAATATTTACAAAAGCATGGGACACCAATGGTATTTATGCCAGACAAATATTCCCAGACACAACATGCTAGGAACATGATCATTGTACTAAAACTGTTTCTAGTGGGATTTACATGGAAAAAACATCCACTGTGTACTTAAAGTAGTGTCTAGTCACCTGACTATGAGCATGACTGGTATTGTGGGATTTCGATAACATCTCCACTGTGTAAATAAAAGTATAAGTATAGGGGAATATCCTTACATATCCACTTTGTATGCTTTTAGGACAATTCTTTGTACCAAAGAATACTTTATTAGATGATTTCTCTGAGACATGGAGCACTTCTCCAACTACCGGTGAGGATTGATCCACATCTTGAAGTATCTATGGAAAAGCATTTTATCAAAATCAGTAAGTACTGAAAGATGCTCGTAGTTTCCCCACTTCCTATAAATAATGGGGGATGAGAGTCAAGAGGAACATCACAGCCTTGAGAGATCACGATTTTGAGAGCGTCTGAGGTTTAAGAGTCTAGAGTCGAAAGTTTGAGAAGCTTGCACATCAGGACTTGTGAGCCTGGTGAGAACTTAAAGTGGTTGAACTTTCGTAGGAAAAGAGTCTTTGATTTTGACTACTATGGTTTGTAGACATAGTCTGCAACAAGCCAAAAAGCCTCCAGTTTCTAGCTTGTAACGAGCTAGTATAACTAGTAAATGCCTCTACAGTTAATATCTGGTTCCACCTGAGAGGTCTTTCGTAATATTGTATGCACTGATTTGAGATTTGAAAATTCAAATCTCTCATCAAGTAAATCTTGAGTAAATTTGTATGTGTTCACATAACCCAATTATAGGCGGAAGTTATTTTCCTAGGGAAAAAATAACAAGAACCACCGTCACGGAAGGAAACCCTTCAGATTTATGATATCTCCCAAAATAATATAGTATGGATTATTACATGAGAAAAAGTTGTTTTACTAGGGAAATAATAACAAAAGCACCCAAGTGAGGGAAGGAAACCCTTCAGATTTATGGTATCTTCCAAAATAGTGTGGCGAGTTCGAATCCATTGGAATGATGAAACTCATTTAAAAATATAAAGTGCAAAATCAGGGTCTCAATTTTCTTATTTAAAAAAAAATCAAAAACCAAAACAATGCCTCAATTGCTGGAATGACACAACCCATACTTAGGTGCACTATTAAAGCAATAATAACAAAAACCACTCTTACAAATGATATTAATAATAATATTAAAGTCTATTAAATATGGTTAATAATATTAATATTTAAGATTTATTATTAGTATTAGGATTTATTAATGAGATTTAATATTTATCATGTTTAATAATATAATTTAATAATAAAGTTTTGTTTGACTAGTTAAGTTGAAAGAGCGATGGCGTTGAGGGTTTCTAAGGCTTTTGGTTCCCTGCACTGCGCGTTTTCTTCGCCACAAACCAGTCACTCTCCTAGTGCGAATCTTGGCTCCTCGCTCTCTCCACAGAACCTAGATCCTGGACCATTCTCAAAGTTACGCTGCTAGCAGCGGGGTTCAAAGATTTACGCAGTTGCATGGTCTCCTCGCCAGTGAAGCTCGGAATATTGAAGAAGAAAGACACAATCAGCCTCAGCGCAGAAGGTTTTGGAGGCCTCACACTCCTTTCGGGAGCTCGAACCTCTGAGTGTGTAAGGGAAGGGGAGCATTTTCTGAGGAAAATTTTCAGCAGCATCCAAGCGGAGGGACACAATCTCACAGATCTGCTCAATGGGGTCATGGATCTGCAGTTATTATTACAGATCTGCAGTCTTCGAATCCCCAAAATCCGAAGTCAAGACACCGACCCTATGGCAAGGTCAATAGCGTTCTACCCTCTTGCTTCTTTCTTACCCATTTTATTCCAAGCTGTGATTGCAGGGTCAAGGTTCAGTTCCGAATCAGGCGTCCTGACCATGGATAGCCGTCAGTTAAGCAAATCTGCAATCAAAGCTTCAGATCATAAGCCCAGCAGATCTTGGGGCCTAAAAAAAACCCAGATCTACGGGCAAGCTATCAACAGGCGGCAGGGTCAAACGAGCTCATCTATGAAGCAGCTTTATCTCCTGAACCCGCCAAATATGCCTGAAGATTCCCCTGCATTTCAGATCCAGCTCAACCTTTCAGGTAAAACGACAATGTTATGGGTGCATGCATCAGATCTTGTGCAGGAACTTCTGCAAAAACTTGAATGCAGGCTGGGGATTCCCTCCTCTTGCCTCAGACTACTATATCAAGGTAAACAACTTATGCTGCCCCTATCTCTCTCCTTCTACAGCATTCAAAAGGACGCCTCTATTGGGGCTTCTTTTCGTTTAAAAGGTGGTTCCTTCGGGCAAACCTCCTTGGCCCCATCTTTCTCCTATAAAGATGCAGCTCGCAAAAACGCTAGCCAACCTTAGGATTCTTCTAAGGCAGCCCAGCTAAATGGTGTTCCAAAGCTGTTTCTGGTTGATAAATCAGAGGAAATTCCCTCCATTAGCTTCTCTAATTCTGGGGTTGAGAATCGCGTTCAGATTCTTTCAGAATCAGCACTCATATGCAGATTTAATGGGCTATGGCCTCGCACAGCACATCTTTATCAATGGGTCCATTCCTCTTGGACTAAAAAATGTAAAATCTTCCTTTGCTCAAAAGGTTTTTTCCTGGTGGTTTTTGACTCAAACGAAGACTACCAGAAAGCCTTAATGGGAGGCCCTTGGTTTTGGGGTTCGGTTGGGCTCTTTCTTACCCCTTGGTTTCCTAATTTCGACCCTTCTACAATAGTAATCTCCAAGCTTCCCATTTGGGTCAGGCTCCCAAATCTTCCGGCTCATTTTTGGGATTTCTCTGTCTTCTTAGCCATTGGGAATACTTTAGGACGATACCTGGCTACAGATACCTCAAGAAGGAATAATGGTCTCTTCTCTTACGGTAGACTGTGTGCAGAAATAGACATCAGCAAAGGACTGCCAGATCAAATTAACCTCAAGTTTGGAGATTTCCACTGGACTCAGTCACTGGATTACGAGAATACAGCCTTCCGCTATCGCCATTGTCACCAAACAGGGCACCTTTAGAGTACATGTTCACAGTTTAAGGATAAAAATAAGAATCTGAACCGTAAGCCCAAATCCAAAAAATGGAATACATTTGAGCCTCCTCGTCCGTTGAACGACTTAGACTTCTCGAGCTCGGAGGAGGAGGAATCTGAGGCAGATGTGCAGGCTGATGAGGAATTTGAAGCTAATATGCAGGATGAGGACATTCTGAGGGACGCTCCCTCAGTTGTTCCGGAGGCTCCCTCTAACCCTCAGATTTCCCAGAAACGCTCTCATTTCTCTTCATCCTCAGATTCTGAGAAGGATGCTCAGCATTCAGATTAGAATAATCTACAACTAGTTTCGAGTCAGCCAAACTCCACTGGGTGGACAAAAGTGAACAAGAAAAAAGGCAAAAAATGTCGTGTTGTAGGAAATAACCCTTCGGGGTATCTTCTCTGCTCTGTTTTTTCCAGATGTAGTCCTATGTTCTCTTTGGCCTTTCCCTAGTCTGTCTCTTTGGAACGAGGTTGAGTTCACATCACCTCCGATTCCCCTGCTTCCAGGCCTGATTGTACTATATTTTTTTTCTTTATTAATAGATTTAGTCTTTATCCAGAAAACAAAAAAAAAAAAAAATACAGTTTGTTTAAAAATGTAAAATTTTCAAATAGAATAAAAATATTAATAAATTAATATTAAAAATTTTAATTTTTATTATTAATATTAAATATTAAAATTTAGTAATTATTTATTAATAATATTAATACTAAAATTTATTGTTAAAAATAAAATTTAATATTTATTAACGGAATAAAGTGATAAAACCAGTGGGGGTGGACCATGATATAAAACCAACTAATAAGCGGGAATGGAATGGTGAATTGTATGGAGTAAGAATGAAATGCATGGATGGGATGAAATAGAGAGATTAAGAATGACATGGATGGAGTTTAGAATTTTGAACTTTGCAATTATAATTTTGATAACTAGTTGGGGTGCACTATGATATAAAACTATGATATAAAACCAAATCATAAGTGGGAATGAAACGGTGAATTGTATCTAGAATGAAATGCATGGATGGGATGAATAGAGAGACTAAGAATGAAATGGATGGATGGAGGTTTAGAATTTTGAACTTCCCAAGTAATTTTGACTTTTGATTTATGATTATTAAAAATAATATATGGTTTTTCTTCAATTTTATTTTTATGTGAATATTCTCGCAAAAAAGTTGTGGAAAGATATATATATATATATCATAAAAAATAGTTTTAATTAGAATACAAGTTTTTAAATAAAATTAACAATGATTGATATAGACACTAACATGAATGTAAAATGAATTCGTTTTGAAGAATAATTATTAGGTGGAAGGTAAAGATTTAAACATACAAATCAAAGGTTGAGATTTATCTCCAGAGTAGGTTTTCTCTTTTTTTCCTTTTTAATTAAACCTATTAATTAAAAAAAATGTCATATGACGTTCATTTTTGGTTTTTTAGGCATGTAGCTTTGATAGGCTATGGTATTGTAACAAAGCTTATTTACATATTAAAAATATCCATGGTAAAGTGGTTTAATCTCCATAGTAAAGAATTTTGCTCCATGTTTTTTAAATGTATATATGTTTAACCTATATATTAATTTTTTTATAATTAATAATAATTTGAAATAAGTTATAATTTAGTTATTTTTATGAGTTTTTTTTTTAGTAACATGAGAGACATCGTGACGTAAGTGTTATGATGAAGTAAGTGTTATGATGTTTGGGATCATACATGTCAGGCCCACGAGTTGAGGTGGGCACACTCATATGCGATGAACGCCCGTATTGACCAACTCGGGCAAAGTGCGACGATACAAGGCGACATTACATTAAAAGGCGATCGAGTTGTAGCGGGTGCGCTCATGTGCGACGGGCTCCTGTACTACTCAACTCGAGTGTATGTGCGACTTGGTGAACACATTGGGTGTGCGCCTTGGTTAAAGGCGTCGAGCAAGCGTGCACCCATAACTGGCGGGCGAGACAAACAGGCAACCGGCAAGTCGTGCGGACGAGTCATGGGACGACGGTTGGGCGAGTCGGGTGACCAAGTGACCGACATGAGCGACCCGAGTGACTCGAACAAGAGAAGTGACAAGTTACATGTAATTTTTCGCTGAGTTATACGATGGGCAAGCTATGTTTATATGAGAGGGCCAACCTTAGTGTTATAGGCAAGCCGATGTGTTGAATTATGGATGGGCTGACCCATGATGAAATGAAGGGTCATGTCCTTTGGAGGTGCCATGGCCGTGTGGCATGGATATATATTAGAGTTGAACGAATTGTGGAAGAATCATCAAACTCATAGAACACATAACAACAAACAAGAAGATCGAGCAAGCCGAAGGCAACAAGCGGAAGGGCAAAGGAGCAGGGCGAAGTGTTGGGATTTCTTGTGACCGATCTGAGACACTGACACGACATTTGTACTGCATAATGAAGTTGTAGGCGAGCGTATAGTTGTGGAAGTGTTGTAGTGACTGGGTCGAAGTGCTGAGGAGGAATAAGGATTGTTTGGGGCGCGGGTAGAGCTACAACTCGGCGCTGCCAAGGCAGATTTGCGAGTAGACATCACCCACGTTGTGCTGCAGTGTTCAGGTGAGTGTTGGAGGTGGTAACGCATGGGTCGAGACCTATCCGAGTCTACACACATGGGCGACCCAACCTGAGGGTGACATAGGTTGGTGTGAGTTGCATGACGGGTGTAGGTAGACTAGATGGACAGGACGACGGGCACCGAACTGTGCGATAAGGCACAAGAGTGTGCCGAAGGGAGTTGAGGAGTGCGAAAAAGCTATGATAGGCAGTGAAGAGGGCACAAGTAGGTTGAGACAACGAACTGTGGGCACGACAGTGTCAGAACCGTTCAACAGTTGGGAAAGTGTGTGCAAAGCACGAATTTGCAGTTTTTGTAGGCACAACTTGTAAAACCCAAGTGTGTTGGTCGTCGTGTTGGTAGCATGACATTTTTTATTTTATGTACAATTGAATTACAGAACTTGTATTTATACTGATATTGGGCAATCTTTAGGTAATGGCAGTTTCCTCTTCTATTGATGACATGTTGAACTTTTACTCATTGTGAATATGTATAATTGATAAAGTTTAAATGAAGTTTATTTCTGATGCGATATAACACTTGAAGTAAAATTTGGCTAAGTGTTTGGTTAGGTATAGTCCACACATTTGAGTATTGGTGAAAAGAAAAAATGCGGTGGTGATGCACTCGCCTATGAGTGGTTGAAAGACTACCACTGGGATAGAGGCATGAAAATACCAATGTTAATGCATTGGATCCCATCATAACTTTGCATTTAAGCGCGGTTGGACTGGTGTATTACTAGGATGGGTGACCGCCTGAGAAGTTCTAATGTTGTGCCCTCCCCCTTTTAATTAAAAAAAAGTGTTTTGATGTTTATTATGGACTAATGTCTAATTACACTAGCTTTTAATGTAGGAGCATAAACCCAAGGTCAATCATTGGTCGCAAGTCCTAAGAAGGGTCTTGGAATTTACTAAAGGGAGTAGGTTCCCTTAATTTAATTAATTCTAATTAATGTAATTAAAGATGGGAGATTTCCCATGGGTCTTAGATAGACAGTGATTAGGTGCTTTGCTAAGGCACTCCTTGATGTGAAATCATCTGTTAAATTCCCTGCCCTGATCCGGGTGATATATGGACATGATGAAGATGTAGACCTGCCAAGGTTACCAAAAAAAAAAAAAAGATAGGAGATTGATTTTCTAGTCTAAATAGAGATTTAATTAGGAAATGAGGGATTCCTCATCCACATATAATGCACTATTTAGAGAGATTTGTTGAGGAGTTAGATATTTTAGGCTTTGATTTGATATTTTCCTTGTATGAAAGATTGGATCTATTTTTAGTGAACCTCAACAAAACAATTCTATTGTATATAGAGAAATATGCAATATATTAGGGAGATAGCTTACAGAGGCAAAGAGATCAAGAGAGATCTAAGAGAGAATGTACGAAACATTGTAAATTATTCCATATTGTATAGTCCCCAAGTGAATATTTATAAAAAAATTAGTCTTTATATTTGTGTCTAATCTTTGTGATTGATGTGGTTATATTTCATGAAATATTGAAATGATAAAGCCATAGTAGAAGATTGAAGGTGAAAACATAAATCCTCACGCGTACATAGAGATATGTATGAGTGCTATTTGGAAAGGAGTGTGAGTCCATGTGTGTGAAGTCATGATAGAAAGACATGTGAATGGTTTGAGTGATGAAGATGAATCAAATTATAATAGATGGAATCATCTACATGAACGAACTGTAGTGAGGGACTTCAATCAAATGTGTGAATGAGTCAAAGCTCAACCTTTGGTTGAGTTGAGAATGATATAACAAAGGGCTTAGTGAAAAGCCCATATCAAGTTCCTATTAATTACCGAAGACAGAGAATAGTTTTTTGAAGTTTACCGTCGGGAATTCAAGGTTCCACCCATGCAAGGATTCAGCCCAGGTTTATGCATTTTGCATGAAGTTTTCATTAGACTCAACCTAGATCCTGGATTTCTAATCAAGAACAAATGTGAAATCAAGTGCAAGACCCACAATGTGAAGATATCCAGTGCAAGTCATCCAATTTGAAGAGAAAGCATAGAGGACAAGTAGACATTCAACATGGGATCCACATGAAGTCCTAAGAGACATATATGATTAATCAACATGATTTCCAGGTCATTCGGAAGATTAGCATGATATCTGGGCCATCCAACTTTGATAGGGTGTTATATACATCCAGGTGGAGTAAAGTGAGCGTAAGTTATATCTAGGATGTACCTCGCAAACAAAGTTATTTGGGTGAGTTGAATCCAGCCATATAACATCCAAGGTGTAATGATGTGTGGTACATCTAGATCCTTTTGAATCCCAAGTGACCAGACTAAGTTTAAGTTCCATTAGAATTGAGCTAGAGGTGATAAGCCATGATCTTGATACGAAGATTGAGTTAAACCCTATCGCAAAGGATATTTGAATGTTGGGGACATAGAAGAAATTAAAGGGTGCTAAGGAAACCCATAAAGCATTGATGGTGTTTTGAAGTTACAGAGATTGAGTTAAATCCTAGCACAAAGGATATGTAAATGTTGGGGACACAGAAGAAATTAAAGGGTGCTAAGGAAACCCATAAAGCATCGATGGCATTGTTCAAAAGTTAACATTGAATTAGGAATACAAACGAGAGTTATTAAGCACCTTTGGGTTGAGCTATCAATTCTACACACGGCCACATTAGAATATGAAGTCAAGTACCTTAGAGGAAGGGACTGATAAAAATAAAGTTTGCATGGTTTGAAAGGGGTTTCGGCTATGGTTTTTAATATGTAGTACAAACTAAAATTCAATAAGGCCAATCCATAGCCTTGATTCATATAAATTGTGGGATTTCCCCGTGGGAAATTCAAGATCAATCAACAAGTTAAATCAAGATAATTTTAATAGGATCACCATTCTAATTATGAATGGAGACTGACTACATCAAGTGGTATTAAAGAAGGATTAAAACCTTCTCATTAGAATATTTTAGAGATTAGAGATAGAGAAGACACCAATAGATTGTCTGAACATTGTCGCTTGGATCTTAGGCGAGTTCTAGTGTTCTAGACCAAGTCTATATAAAAGTGATTTGGGAATAATCTTAACTATTTGGTTAGGTTAATTTATTACAAATTGTTTAGTCTATTGAATTATATTTGTGTTGCAAAAATGGGTAGTTTGTGATCATCTATTACAATGGGTTCCCCCCTTGTGATGTAAAAAAATATGAAAATCATGAAGTGTCTTGAGGGTTGGAAAGATAAGTTATCCCCTCATAAGTTAATTAATTAAAATTTTTGGCCAAAAATTAATTAAAATCCTAAGCTAGAAATTTAATTAATTTTAGGTCTTAAGTAAATTTAAATTCTCCAAAGGCAAAATTTGTCGGTCTTAAAAAAATAAATTTTAAAAGATCCCAGGACTAAGGTAAATTAATTATTTTGCTAAATTTTAAACCTTTGATCTCTTGGGTTAAGTCAAATCTAAATTTTTGAGGAAATTAACTCAAAATTTTTATTTTTGAGTTAATTAAAATGAATTTAATTAAAAATTTCAGATTTTCCCAAATATTTAAATATTTCGACGGATGAAATTAAAAGAAATTTTAATTTTCATCAACGGTTGAGATTTTTCTTTTAATCTTCATCAACGGTTGAGATTGCTTTAACGAGGATCACTCAAACTAGTTGTTGGAGGATTTATCTTTAAATAGGAGGTTATCTGTCAGTCGATTCATCCGATCTCTGAGTTGTGTGCTAAGTAAAAAGCTCGTGTAATATTTTTTCTGGATAATAAATAAAGACTTTGGGGTTAAATTCTGCTGGTGTTACTTTTCATGAAAACACTGTAAGATGTGTTGTTTTCATGCATAATTTTTTCTAAAGCCATTATTGATAGCTTCTGAAGAGTGATTTGAGTACATGTTTCTTGTGCAGTCGCTGGGGTTTAAATAATAATTTACATTTTTAACATAATAGTAGGTATCTCTATTTGTCTAAATTTTATTAGTATTTTCTTGCTCTATTTTGATGGCTAGATTGAGTTTTGCAGGGAAATCTTGATTTTTAGATTCTTGTGTAGTAGGGGAAGTTTATCAGTTGGACTAGCCAACTCCTAATCCATTTTTTCTAAAAAGCCCAGCTAAATTAAATCCGGGTTTATTATAAGATTTTATTGGTGATACACGAAGGGTTTTGAGTTAGCACTTCTTTTAAAATTTAAAAATTTAATTTTTTTGTGTAGAAAATTAATATATTTGGCTATTGAGAGCTTTGGATTATCAAAGCTGGGAGCGGAGTTGGACTCCTGCTCCCCAGATCTGATAGATCTACCATTTTTGTGCATAGAACTGTTATTTTTCTTCGTTTTCTGACTTCTTTGTGGTTTTATTTATTTTTGTAAATATGGGTTTTGGGTGGTTTTGTTTTTGTTTTTGCACTTACAAGGTGTAGATATGAAAGAGAAGTTTAATTTGAAACCAGATGTAGGCCTTGGAGGGTAATATCTGGCCTCAATACCATTTTGCAGGGATATTTTTCAAAATATTTTACAGTTTGAAGGGTTTCAAATTTTATGAGGATTTCATAAGTTTTGTGAAAGAAATTTTAAGCAGAAGAATATATCATTTTAATCAAAAAATTCTGGGAAATTTTTGAAGGTTTTTTTGCTACCATTTTTCTCTTCTCAGTTGCCGTATTGAGCTTCTCTTTTTTGTTGCTACATTTTCTCCTTTTTGGAATTTTTTTGTTTCTCTCTGCCTGCATTTTTGGGTTTATTCTTTTTCCTCGTGTTTTTACCTCCACGACTTTGTCCCTCGACTTGTAGATCTGTACTTCATTGTGCCGTCTCTCCTTTGCTTTTTTCCCTCTCATTCCGCTGCCCTCTGCCTCAATTTCTCTCAACCACGGTCCTTGCTTAATCTTGCATACTAACACTCGCTCACCTTGAAGCTAACATCCTTCATCGAGCTCATTCCTCCTTTGCGTCGAGAGCTCTAGCTCCATTCTCTCATTTTTTTCTCTTTGTTTGTGCGCGTCCCTTCTTTCTCTTACCCTCGCCCTCAAATCCCTTCATCCATTTCTATCTCCTTATATACCTGTGACCCTAGCTTGATCCTCTCCTTGCTGCTTGCAATACCAGTGTCTATCCTTGCTCGTCCTTCACTTTTTCGCAAAGTTGCTCCTCCTCTTCGCTGCCACCGTCGAAACTTGCACACAAACTTTCATTTGATTTCCCTTTCTTATGTTTACTTTATTTTATTTTGATGTGCATTAGGGTTAGATTTTGATTTTTTTCATAACATAACAAATACAATTTGTTGCTTTTCATTTTAATTTCCGTTTTGGTTTTTCATTTTTTTTTTGTTATAATAATTTTGGTATTGATTTTTTTGACCTTTTAAATTTTGAATTAAAAAAAATATCAGTTTTTTTCCTTGTATGTGACTTTGAGACTTAGAAAAAATTAAATCAAAAGATATTTTTTCACATTAAAAGTGTTTTTTTTTGTTTAATTTCCTAATGTGGCCTTTGGCCCATTATTATTATTTTTTTAATCCTTTTGATTTGTTTTACTTTGGTCACATTAAAATCTTAATTGATCACTTACCACATTAGCTTGCTTCATAAAATTTAGCACATCGAAGAATTTTTCCTAAAGAATAATTAAATTGTTAATTTAAAGTTCTTTTTTGGTGTTTTTTCATGCTAAGGGTAAAATCTCTAAAAGAAAACTTTTGTGGTATTAACATTTTTCATTTCTCTATGGTCAAACACACTTAATTTCTAATCATATCTAAAGATTGACTATAGGAAAGTGGCAAATTTTCCTAGATTTGGGTCACTAGGGACAAATAATTTTAATTCTAGGATTGTGAATTGCTTATCATTTGAATTTCATGGTTTTTCAAAGTATTTATATCTCTAGAAATTTAATTGCTAGAATATTTTGCGTATTGAGATTGATCGTCATATTAATTGCTTGAATTATTTGATGTTCATTGCATGTTAAATATTTTGCAAATATTTTCAAGTAATTGTTAAAGTACTCTGTCGTGGAATTGTAATGAATTGCATATTTGTTGTTTCCTAAGTTCAGTATTTTCTGAGCATCTGTTGGCATTGATATTAAAAAGAAGTTTTTTTGTTATCTTTGAGCTATAATTGTATCAAAAAGATTTGAAGAAAGCTTGTGGTTTAATTGTGATATTTCAAGGGGTTACCTTTAAGTCTTCATCTAGTAAAGTGAAATTTTCATTTTGATGATTAAGGGCTTTTGCAGCACAAGTGTTTCTAATCCTCAAGACTAATTTCATCTCATCGTATCGTGCATTTGCATAAACAAAATTTACTTCCAAGCATAAAATTGGTTGATAGAGAAATAGGTATCCATCCATCTTTGCTTGAGAAGACTGCTTGTAATAGTACTTAAAATGGTGACCTCGCATTGTTAGAGTCACAACTCTCTGCAGCGTCGAAGGCACCGAGTATGTTATATTTTCAGGAGAGGTATCGTTAATCACACCTTAGTGTGTTTCACTTTATCTTCTCTCTGCCAATTACAATGAAATCATACTCAACACGGAAAGGATCGAAGGATTCAAATTCAGATAGGCATTAACTAAAATTAACCAAGATTCTTGCATCTCATATTAGTTTTAGGATTTGCATTTCATATAAGATAGTCATTCATCTAAGAAATAGTTTCTAATCGATTAATTGGTCTTAATTTCCCTAGCAAGATCGTTGACTTCATAAGGCATTGATATTGATCGTTTAAATCTAATCAAATCCTGTAAGTCTTGCTAAATCTTAATCAAGTATTTTGTTGCTTCACGGCGTCTCCTGAACTGGTTGGTTCCCAACTAGTTCTTCTTCATTCCATTTTCCACAAGGTCCTACTCCCCTTAGCCTGTTGTAGGGAGACAACTTAAACAAAGAGAGTGGGGATCAGTGTGACAACCCTCGATTTGAGCCGTTGTTCTGGTGCCTAGACATTTTGTGCAACAAAAGCTCCATTTCTGGTAGTTGCCAAGTTGGAAATCAACCTTTTGTTGAAGAGGAACATAATCACATGCCGTAGAGGGAAATTCTAGACGGCACAGTTCACGACAAAGAAGCAATAATTGACCATTTTCCTGATGCAATTTACAATGAGGGACCACCTGCTCGTGAACCTTCACTTATGTGAGACGTACCGAAAAGTCTTATGCTTCTCTATCCAATTTAAGATTAAGTTTCCTAACCCTAGATTGCAAGAACCTTCACTTATGCAAGATGTACAGAAAAGTCTTATGCTTCGCTATCCAATTTAAGATTAAGTTTCCTAACCCTAGATTGCAAGATCATCACTGAATATCTAATGAACACTTATAGTCATAAACATGTTAAATTAATGAAAGAAAATGCAGCTCTTAGTGTTGCAGTCCACAAACCATCTCCCACTAAGATGGTACCAAGCATTGAGCAATAAGCAACTTCTTCCAATCCACCTAAGGCATCTACAAATGAGTTCTTGAGTTCCACTGTTGTGAATATGATAGATAACAGTGCTTTTCTTTCTAATACGTTTATCACTATACAACTATAAATTGTTACGTGCTCTATTTATATCAAGCATTACATGTAAATCTTACTTGCCTCTAAATCTTACGCGTTTCCAAGTTGATGTAGAATTTAAGAAGTTTGGGGCAATTAAGCCAAATGGGGTTCAGGTTAGGAGCAAGATTTGGACACATATCTGATTTTTGGTGTAAGAGAAATTTGTACTAGTTATTATGCCATCGAGATCTCAAAATAATTAATGTTATTTGATGCAAGGAGGATTATCTTTTGGCTTTCTTGAATTTGAAGAAACAACTTCAGTACAATCTGCACTTCTGTTATTTTCTTTTTATAGAAGAGAGTTAGTATGCTTTCACTCACCACTCACCACTCACCATGGAACCTCTTATTTCTTTTGGTTAATCTATTTTACTTGCATCTATCATGTTTCTTACAAGGAGGTTAATTGTATTTGTTTCGAGGATTGATAATGAATTCATAAACTATGAAATGAGCTAGTGAATATAATGATTTCCATTGATCCTCTACAATCATTATACTTGATATGAGCTTGCTATTATTTTTTTGCAACACAAATATTTGTTCCCATATGTTGGTTTTCACAACATATGTGATACTGATTGTTCAAGGTTTGAATCAATGCACTTGTTGCAAAGGTTTAGAAGGTACTTGAAGAGGGTTGGATTATGAAAGATGGAACTCCTTGGCCTAGAAATAATACCAGGGACCATTGTGTGATGATCCAAGTTTGGAATTCTTTATATTTCATCAACTGTCACTATATGTCCTTAATATATTTGTTTGGTGTTTCATGACATGATTGACTTTCACAAGAATCTATAGAACCCTAGAAATAATACCAAGCACTCTCATGTGATGATCGAAGTTTGAAGTTCTTTATATTTCATCAGCTTTCATTATATGTCCTCAATATATTTGTTTGGTGTTTCATGACATGATTGACATTCACAAGAATCTATAGAAAGAGCAGAGTTAGTTTATTTGTGTAACTGTTATCTTGATTATTTACATAGTGTCATTTTGCCTCTATAATGCAGATGTTTTTATGACAGTGGAGGGATGGACACCGAAGGAAATGAACTACCATGCTTAGTCTCCGTGTCTCGTGAAAAGAGGCTTGTCGTGCAACACCACAAGAAAACTGGCATTGTGAAATTGCTTATGATAGCTACATAACTCTATTTTCTTCTTATTTTTGGTATGCTTATTTTATGACTTTGATTTGGGTATAGTGACATTCACCTCTCATTATGTTCAGGTCCGTGCTTCAGCGATACTCACAAATGGCTCTTGTCGGTTGATCACTATATAAATAATATTAGTCCAAATAATATTAGACCTCTGTCTGAGGGCATGCATTTTATGATGGATCCTAATCTTGGGTAGTCTATTTGTTACATCTAGTTTCCTCAAAGATTTGACGGTATTGATAGTTATGATCAGTACGCCCCTCACTATACATTGTCTTTTGAAGTAAGCATTACAAAACCCATCTGTTTGATTTGATGGTTTTGATAGGCATGACCAGTATGCACATCACTTCACATTCTCTTTTGAAGTAAGCATTACAAGGCCCATCTGTTTTCTTTCCATGTATGACAATTATAACAATACTGAAGAAATAGACTTGTATGTCTTCTTTCCTATATATAAGCAAACACAACGTGTGTGTTTAATTATGTGTATCTAAAGTTAAATTGCCTATAACATGTTCACAGACATTAACATATAATAATAAAAATACCATAAATGGTATTTTTAGCGCAAGCTATTGCCATGGTTTCTACATTGGACAAGTATCCCTCTCTATGTGTATACAGTGATGGGCACACATCAAATAATTAAGATGATCTAGTAGTCAATATAGTGTGTTTAATTATGTGTATCTAAAGTTAAATTGCCTATAACATGTTCACAGACATTAACATATAATAATAAAAATACCATAAATGGTATTTTTAGCGCAAGCTATTGGCATGGTTTCTACATTGGACAAGTATCCCTCTCTATGTGTATACAGTGATGGGCACACATAAAATAATTAAGATGATCTAGTAGTCAATATAGCCTATCATTATATGTTTGATGTGGTTTTCTCATCCTTGACGTTTATGTCTTTGCTGGCAAGAAGGGTTCTGTGTTGCAGGCCCTTTTGGCATTGTCAACCCGCATATCATGAGCCTAGTGAACCCACAAGGCTTATACTATGCGAGTTTGTATGGTCATGTTGCACGCATAGAAAGTGAGTATACAAGAAGGAGAGTGGCTTAGATGCATAAATTCATCTATATATGTTACATTTATCGTATGAAATTTTAGAAATTTCTCAAATTGCAAACATTTTCATTATTCTCGAAAAACTCGTGTTACCATAGGATTTGTAGATCACCACAAAGCTTTGGATGGAATTCACGACCCAGTTTATTTGGGTACCGCAGATAAACTTCTTGGCCTGGTTACAATTTTCTCCTGAAATATTTTGTGGTGCTTTTCATACAATGGAAGATGTGGTGGTTCCATAGAACATTAATTTTGTTGTCGCATGCTCTTGCAGATTAGCACATTCAGAAGTGTGGAGGAATGAACAATTATGAGTCATTGGAAGTGTGAAGATTCATCTATTTACGGTTGTTCAGGGGTTGCTGGAAGTCCTTTCTGGTATTGACACAAACTTCATTTTCACATCGAAAGCTTCAGATGAAGACAATGATTTTTCAGAGTTGTATCTGTTCAAATGAATTGCATTTTTGATCCCTCCAACCAGTTTTTATAAACATTGTATGTATCTCGCAATTTTCCATATTTACCCTTTCCTGAAAGGTTTGATGCGACGACAGAACATGACACCCACAATTATTGTTGTCTAGTCTGTTGTTCTTGCTTCTATCTTCCCTTTGCTCTGGGTCTGAATAAATCCCTTCACAACAAAACTTAAAGGACCGGGTCTGCAACAGTATAGCATCAATTGCTAAGCTAAAGCTATATTCATTGGCTATGAGAATGATTTATCTGGGTATTGTCCTAATTCAACATTCCAAATTATTTATTGGAGGAACAAGTCATTTAGACTTGTGTTGATAATAAATGTGCAAGATCTAGATAGCTAATTTATCATTTAGTTTCAAGTTTGGATGGTTGTTACTCAAGATCTAAGATCTACTCGTTACTGGGTATTTGCTAAGAACCATTTGGGATTTGCTCCCGTCAACATGTCAAAAGTTGTGAGATGCCTTGGAAGTATTTGTCCATTTATGATTGATATATAACTTTGTCCAGGAGGAAACTTGTGTTCTCTTAAGAATTAAATTATTTAATCAATGTACTGAATTTCCTCTGAGATGGAGATCGACATATCTTTTGTTCTTGGTGATAAGGAAGAATTCATTGTATGATTTGTTAGTTGTCAGTTATTTGTTCATTTTACTGTGATTGGCCACCCGTGACAACTGTGTCATTATATGCATACATATATGTATGCTGTATATAGACAGTGTAATTGTTAGATTAGTCATCCAATATTTCGTACTTTATCTATATTATGTATGCAGTATATAGACAGTGTAATTGTTAGATTAGCTATCCAATATGTCGTACTTTATCCATATTTTCTTGTAGACTCCAACAAATACATTAAATAGAATTCCACCAAATTTATTAGATTACATGCAAAAAATTCACCAATTCAAAAAAGCAGTGACATGCGTGGCTCTTGTTTTATGTGCAGATGCAAATGAAAATGAAATTCATCTTGTTAAAAAATAGCCACGGAGAAGGTAGACAAGTGCTTTAAACATTTTTGGAGAAGAACGGAAGCTAAATAGAGAAATGGCAATGGAGGCCATAAATTTTTCAAATTTTGAAGCAGAGTTGCAATGGAGCATTGCCAATAGTATGGATCAGCAAAAGAGTATCTTGGAAATAGAGATTGAAAAGGTATGTATGGTGATGAAGAAAATATTGCCTAAGAGTAGGCATACTGAAGTGAAGAAAGTAAATAATAAAAACCAGTGGATTGCAAGAGAGTGCAACTAGGTCAGTGGAGAATTGCAAAGCAAAGCATGGAAACGAGGAATATTGAAAACAACAATAACAAATTAGCAGGTACGAAAAATGAAGAGGACAGATTTATTATTTTATGCTTTCCACAAAGTGGAAGATGGTGCGATTCCATACATGTGAAGTCATGATAGAAAGACATGTGAATGGTCTGAGTGACGAAGCCGAATCAAATCATAATAGGTAATTGGATTAGTCTGCGTGAACAACCTGTAATGAGGAGTTCAATCAAATGTGTGAATGATTTGGAGCTCGACCATTGGTTCAGTCAAGAATGATATAACAAAGGAGTTACTGAAAATCCCATACCAATTTCCAATTAATTACCAAAGAAAGAGAAAAGTTTATTGAATTTTGATGTCAGGAAGTCAAAATTCCAGCACAAGTCTTATGCATTTTGCAACAAGTTTCTTAGTATCTGGTATTCAGACTATCTGAGTCACACAACAATGAAACCATTGGACTCAGCCCTGATTCTGGATTTCCAATCAAGAACCAGCGTGAAATCTGGCACGGGACCCACAATGCAAAAATATCTAGTGAAAATCATCTAGATCGAAGAGCAAGCGGCGTAGAGCAAGAGGATATTTGAAATGGGATCCACATGAAGGCTTAAGAGACATATCTGGTGGATTACCGTGATATCTAGGTCATATGCCTTCTATATGGTTTTATATACCTCTGAGTTGATTAAAGTGAGAATAGGTTATATTCGGGGTGGACCATACAAATAGAGTTACCCGGGTAAGTTGAAATTCAAGATTAGATCAAATAATTTTAATTGTCCACTAAAGATGTTAATTTTAAAGTTCTTTATTTTTATTTTCCAACAATAAACCAAATGTGTCTGTCAAAAGAATAAAATTTTGCATTAGTCTTAAAGATGTTAGTTTTAAAATTCTTTATTTTTATTTTTTAACAATAAATAAAAATGTCTTTGAAAATGGAGAGTTAAAGTCTAAAATTTTGACAGTATAAGTGACCAAACACAAAAAGATAATGTTTTTAAAAAATTCAATATATTTTTATTCCAAAAAGCTAAACATATACATTATAGTTAATCATTGTTATTTCTTTAAAAAGATGTAAATTCAGAATTTTTAACGAGAAGTTATGACACTTGTTTTATCTTTACAATGTATCATTAGATCACATTGCCATGATGTTTGTACAAATGTTCATAAATATGTTAAATTTTAAAGGCATTTCTTTTAAGAATATTATATGATGGTTATATTTCCTTTTAAGTATCTTGATTTTATTGTAATAATAGTGTATTCATATAAATCAAATAGTTGGTAAAATTGATAGACATCAATCCATGATAAACTTCAAAGCATCAAAATTTGATGCTTATCATAGATTTCATGTTTTACTAGCCATTTCATTTATATGATTGTGCTAGTGTTATTTATTTTGAAAGAAACTTAATAAAGTTTAAAATTAACATTATATTTGGTTACCCATATTCTTTAAAAAGATGTGAAAATGTGAAATTTTGACAAAATTAGTAAAAAATATTTTTATTTTTTAAGAGCAAATGAAAATGCCTTTGAAAAATTACCTTCAAGGCATTTTTATTTTAAAAAAGAAAAAATAGTCTAAATTAACATTATTAGTTTATTATTAATATTTCTTTAAACATATGTAAATTCAGAAATTTTGATAAGTTATATCTCTTGTTTTATCTCTACACTGCATCATTAGATTCTTACATTGCCACAACATTTGTCCAAAGTATTTGGACTTTGGACTTTGGGTACCAAGGGAGAAAGTCAATCCCCTTCTTAGCCGAAGCCAAGAGAGAGGTTGTTGGCCCAACTTTCCCCCTCTCAACGAGAAAGAAAGAGAGAGATTGTTGGCCCACATGGGAGAGGTTGCTAGTACTAGGCCATTCCTTAGTATAGACTCACTTAAGAGCACAAGAAGTTACTTTATTATAGAGGGTAAACATATGAACATACAAGACTTCAATCTGGGTGTGGAGGACAACCGCCTAGGCTAAACTCAATTGGCCACGATGTTTGCACAAAAGGCCATATTTCTCTTTAGAATATTCTTTGAAATTTATATTTCATTTTAAATATCTTTATCTTTATTTTATTGTAATACTAGCATAGCCATATAAATTAAATGGTTAGTAAACATTGATAAACATCAAAATTTACTTCTTAATGAGTGTCACATTGTCCATATTAAAAAATTCATAAAAAATAACTAAATTATATCTCTATTTTAAATTTATTATTATAAGCATTTATTATAAAAGAAAATAATAAACGAGTTAAACATAGTAGATTTCATGAGTAGTATTGAATCCACACATTAACTTCTACAGTAATGACAATGCAATGTTGTATAGGAAATCAACAATTTCGTTCAAATGCTCCTATATAGTTTTTAAAATCTAGGTATTAAATTATGATTTTAATTTTACTATATGTTTACTTTCATTTCCTCCGAAGAAATTCATCAATTTTGTTTGGTTATTCTCTCTTCCTTGCACAATAATATGAGCCAAATCACTATGTTTCCATATCTGATTTGTTCCACAAAGACAATAATATCATCTTCCTCTCCAATATAGTGATTTCATGGCAATGGGAAAGAATTATATTTATTAAAAACTAACAAAGTTAAAAACTGCAGAGATGAAAGGTTTAAAAGATAATGCCATGACCAATGAAATAAGCTACGAAATAATCCTACTTGTAAAATAATGGAAGTAACGTTTCCTGTCAATTGCTTCCTTGATGCACCTATTAATACTTTCCAAGGTCTATAAGCAGCCCAACAAAAAAATGAAAATGGATTCCACATGGTGCGCAAATTAATTTAACATTTTCCTTGTACTTTTGTGAATATTCAAGACACTTTTTATCTTTTAGAAGATATGGAGGAGTTAGGATCCCAGTCATGAAGATGACATCAATGAAGCATTGTTAAAAATTAGTTGAGATAGAAAGCGTTGACAACTCTTCTTCTCAAGTTACTTCCGACGGTGGTACAAAACACCAAACCTTGTTCAAAGTCAGATCATAACAATGTGAATATGTTTGTTTTTCAATCTAGGGGAGATGATAATTTTTATATATCTATGGTTATAATTTTTCATAAGATGGAATAACATATTAAGAATGATATTTTGCACAAAAATAAGTTCAAAATTGTTTTTTCTTCCGTATGAAAAAAGCTTGATATATATAATATCAAGGGAAAGATATATATGTGCCATAATACATTAGATGCCATTTTGGGCAAAGCAAAATACAAAACCCATGATTTTTAAGATTCTGTTGTGATTGGGAAATAAAACAGTGGAAGTCCATATACATCATGAAAAAACAGATAGTATAATATGCTTATTACAATTCTTGTAATGATGATGACAGAAAATGCATTTTTCAGTAGCGTCTATCGTATACACAAGCATCAGTTGGTTCTGTATTGTTGTCTTTGTATCCATATTGATATAGATTGTTCTCCCTCAGGAGGAACTTGTAGCATCTGAAAGACCTGTAGCATTTGAATCCAAAAAAAATCAACAGAATCGTTTTATCAGTGCAATACAGCGTGGTTAGCAAAGGGATAGAGATGTTAAAATTACACCATCTAACGAGGAAGCTGAAGAAAATCCCTCAAAGAGGAGATTGTTTTTGCCTAGTGGCCAAGCAAAACAAGTTAAAAATTACAAAAAGGAAAATTATGTGGTCATGCGGTACTGTCACAAAATTTTAATCACAATTGTTCAACCTTTAAAAGGATCTTATTTGAGAGTTAGTTTGCCCCAAAGAGATGGCATAGGAAGGTTTTGTACATTATGAAACTATGTGATGAAATTTATAAGCCTATATAACAAAATTTACAAAAAAAACCTGTGAAAGACATGCATAGAGGAGATTAACCCGGGTTTGGAAGGTCCTCCATATCAAAATTGTTCTGCTCCCATATGATCTATAGATATCATTTGTCAATGTGGCCTTACAAACTATTTTTTGATAGTATGTCTGCTTCCTTGTTAAGGCACCTTCCAATGTGTTGGATTGTATATCTATCTTGATATTTCCATAGGAGTTCGATTCTTTCCATCCATCCTTGAAGTTTGGGATTGTGGTGGATGCCCTCCTTAAGACCTGATCAATTATGATCATTGAATCACCATATATGTGTAGAGTGGGGTTCCAAGGAAACTGTTGAACCATAGGAGACCCCAGAGAGCTGCTGCTTGAGCTTTTGTTTTTGTACCAACACCACAATTCTAGTACATCCTGTATGTCAAGTCAACATTTATGGCAATCAAAAAGCCACAGACACAGGTGTTCCCTTGTGCAGCCCCATCAAAGAATCCCATAGGGTAAGTGAATTGAATATCAATCTTCATTTTAGGATCATCTTTAGAGCATATTGGTTGTGCAGAAAAGAAAGAAAGATTTGAGACAATTTTTTCGTTTATTGTAGAGAATTCCTCCCTACAGTTCTGGAAGATGCTTCTAATCCTCCACTTCCAGATTGCCCAGAAGATGAAAAGAGGGATAATACACCAGGCAGAATTTTGTGTGCTCCACCATTTCAATGAATCTCTAATACAGGTGTGTTGAATATATGGGAAGCCAAATAGGGAAGAAATTTTTTTCCAAACCCGAGTAGTGAGGAGGCAGTGTAAACAGAGGTGGTCTTTGTCTTCAGAATGGTTTTTGCATATGCAGCATTAAGGCCACGATCTGTCAGACAAAGCCTTAATACAATCCATTTACTTAATGACCATTAACCATTCAATAAACCGAAAGGGGGTTTCCAACCTATAATAGAAATGAAAGTCCATAAGCCCTTAAAGGAGATTTCAGTAATAGTGTGTAGACCATTCGATAAGCAAACCCATTGCAGGGTGATGCGTAGGGTACCGGAGAACATAAACATTAGACTTAGAAATCTATCCAAGTCAAAATGCACCAATAAACAAAGATGCAAGTAATGTCAAGAAAATAGGATTCTTACCTGAAAATTACTAACTACATTAGATGCCGACCCTCTTGCGTTTCCTGCAAGAGGCACCGGCCAGTGTACATTGGAATAAAAGCTGTTGGTACACTCTGGGAGTAAATGAATAGAAACTAAGACAGAAGTTGTCTCACCTTCCAGAAGTCGATTTGGGTTCTGGCCACCAGCCATGGAATCCGAACACATTGATGTCATCCTTGGACGATGGAAGAAGTCGGTTAAACACCAAGCTATACGTATCGCTGGAGTAAAAATACAACCATCATAGCTTAGCAAAATGAAATCGAATAGGGTAATGGGATCTATGCTACCTGAAGGCATGAATAAGTTGAAAATCTCCATTGCGCGAAATGGAAAAGGGTTTGAATCAACCTAAAGCCACCAAGGGCCAACAGAGTTGCAGAGCTGCAACAAGGGGAAGACAAAATGAAATCATAGTCGACTAGGCGCAGGAGTTTTGGGTAGATGGTAACACCTGAACTTTTCCCCACCGTCGGATCTCCCTCCAGAAACCAACAGGAGCAGATCGAACCAAGTTTCATGGGCAAAACCTTGCCTCTGTCGAATACACACAGTGAGACATGACAAGATCATGCTGCGTGGAACCGAGAGAAGGGAGCAAATCACACAGGTTAGGATAGGGACAGTAAAACCTCTCGGATGCCATATGAAAATCAAATGCGACGCGGTGTGAACCTTAACCCCCATATCGCATTGAATATAGCAAAATCAATCAACATTAAATTACCAAGGCGCCATTAACGATAACATAATAGTTGTTAAATTCATACATAATAAACTAATATTTATAATTTTTATGTATATATATATTGTTTCCATAGTATGTAATGTAAAATGTTTTGTGGTGTTACATATGGTATTAGAGCTCAGGTTCATACACTGAGACTCTTTGGGAATTACGTATATATGAATAAATGTGGCATTAATCAAAATGACTAAGTGTGCCTATGAACACAGAGAACTGCATTAGCTCAAAAAGGGGTCAGAATGTAGAGGAGCCCAGGACCACCAGATCCATTAGAGACAACGTATGTGAACGCAAACCCTGATATTTGGATATAGTTAGGAGAGGAATCTCATCAAGATAATGTTGTTCTACTCGAAATCGTTCAACAACTTCGTGCTGAGATGACAAATTTAAGAATAGACAATGAACAACTACGACTGGAACAAGAAATAATCCTTAGAAGTATGTCCAACTGAAAAAACCAACGAGATCTAGACCCTAGTGCTGAAAATAGAGAGAAAACCCCAACAGGTCAGCATGGAGAAGGGAACGTTGAGTCAGCTGAAAAACATGGGGAAGACGAAGAAGGGCGTTCAGACAATGTTTCCGACCAGCACAAAAAAAAAGATAGAAATCTGAGTTAGAAGGAGAATTTAAAAAGATTAAACCGTCCCTCTTTGAAGGGGTATATGAAGAGGCAACGGAAGCTTGGTTAATTAGCATGAACACATACTTTAAGATTTATGATTACACCGATAAACTGAAGGCACATTTGGCAGTTTATCAGTTACGAAGTAAGGCTACCCTGTGGTGGGAAGGAATCAAAACAGTGAGAAAAATCGATGAAGAACAGGTTACATGAAAAGAATTTCAAAAGAGTTTCAAGGATAAGTACCTAACTGAACGTTATTATGATGAAAAGGAAAAGGAATTTCACGAGTTAAGATTGGGAACCTTAACGATGGACGAATATGTGAGATGATTCACCTCCTTACTATGCTATGTGCCTTATATGTAAGAAGAAAATGCCAAAATTCAACGTTTTATTAGTAGCTTACCCAATTTCATGAAGGAGAAGCTCGAGTTTGATTACCCAAGAGACATGGATGATGCAGTGTGAAAAGCCTGCATCTGCTACCAACAAATGAGACAGAAGAATGAGGGAGCTAAGGGGGGATTGAACGGGAAGGGGAGGAACCTGATCCCAAACAAACAAATTTTTTTTACTAATGGAATAAATACACAACAGAAACCTCTCAGTAGATTCCCAACTAGAAACCAAACCAAAGCTGCATATTCTGAAAATAGATAGTCAGAAGGAGTTAATAAATTTGTTAACGACCAGCAGTCAAAACTGCCTCTGCAATGCTAGGGATGCAAAGAACCCCACTATTACAAAAACTTCCCTCATAAAGCACGACATAACAACTATCAAACATGCAAGAAGCTTCCACGATTGGAGGCGAGGAGCATGCCCAAAATTAATGTTTCTTTGGACGACCATCAAGCAGAATACCAGCCCAACATGATTGAATGTGAAGGTATGATTGCTAAGCAACCTGTCTCTGTTTTGTTTGATCCCAGTGCTAGCCTAATCTATGTTATTCCTAAGGTTGTAGAAAGTTGTCAACTGCAGAGCAATAAGTTTCCAAAGCCATGGTTAGTTCAACTAGCCACCGGGGAAAAAAGAAGGGTAATTGCAAAAACAGAACGTTGTCCCATAAAAATTTCAGGAAAACCCATTTATGTTGACCTTAATATACTCCCTTTGGGTTAATACGACATTTTAATAGGGATGGATTGGTTGGAAAAATGTTGGTCTCTTGTTGACTGTAAGGAGAAACCTATCAGTTTTATCACCAAGTCAGGTCAAATGAAAGAACTTCAAGGAATCAAGACAAATACCAAGTTACGTACAATCACTGCTAGCCAGGTAGGAAAGTGTATTAGGAAAGGCTGTTAGATACATGATGTATAGGTTGGATTTACGAATTATAAAACTAAAATGACCTCCTTAGAAAATATTCTCGTTATTCAGGAATTTGCTGATGTATTTCTTGATTCTGTTCTTGGATTACCACCCAAGCGTGATATTGATTTCACCATCAAACTAATTCCAGGTGCATCCCCTGTATCTAGGGCCCCTTCTCGCATGAGCATACCTGAGTTAATAGGACTTGAAAGTCATCTTCAAGAACTCCTAGACAAGAAGTACATCCACCCTAGTGTATCCCCTTGGGGAGCCCTTGTACTGTTCGTACGGAAGAAAGACGAAACTCTGAGATTATGCATCGATTATCATGAGTTAAATAAATTGACCATCAAGAATAAATATCCCTTGCCACGAATTGATGATCTATTTGATCATGTGCAAGGATCCAAAGTATTTTGAAAAATCGATTTAAGGTCCGACTACCACCAAATAAGGATAAAAGAGGAATACATTTGCAAGACTGCATTTTGAACTCGTTATGGTCATTACGAGTTCGTGGTGTTGTCATTTGGCCTTACAAATGCCCCAACCATCTTTATGAGTTTGATGCACGATATTTTCCAGCCCTATCTTGATAAATTTGTACTGATTTTTATTGATGACATTTTAATATACTCCAAGAATCGGGAGGAGCATGAATAACATCTGAGTATATTATTGCAAACTCTACAGGAAAATCAGTTATACACTAAATATAACAAGTGTGACTTTTCAAAAGTTAGATTTAGTACTTCGGTCATGTTATATCAGTAGAGGGAATAGCAGTGGACCCCAAAAAAATCAAAACCATTACAGAATGGACTGTTCCAAAGAATGTTGCGGATATCAAGTCATTCCTGGGTTTGGCCAGGTATTATCGTCGGTTCATTGAAGGATTTTCAAAAATAGTTTTTCCAATGACTTAGAAAAAGGGACATATTTTCCTATGGACATCTGAATGTCAGCAAATATTTGAAATGCTAAAACACCTACTTACCACCGCACCCATGTTAAAGGTAGCGGATCCAAAAAAGTCTTTCGTAGTTCGTATGGATGCTAGTAAAGAAGGTGTAGAAGTAGCGCTGACATAAGAAGGCAAAGTTATTGCTTACGAATCACGGAAATTGAAGGAATATGAGCAATGATATTCTGCGTACGAGCTTCAATTAACAACAGTAGTGCATGCACTTAAAATGTGGAGACACTACTTGTTGGGGAAGAAATTTATGCTATTAACAGATCATAGCAGCCTTACCAATTTCTTTAATCAGTCTAGCTTATATGCTCGGTAGGCTAGATGGACAACATTTTTGAGTGAGTTTGATTTCAAAATTAAACATCAAAAAGGGAAGGAGAATCGAGTGGCCAATGCATTGGGAAAGAAATTACATTTTATTTATCAGGTCCAAATCGGTGAGGTACGCTCAAATATCCCTGAAATCATAAAGGAAGCCTCCAGCAAGGACCCATAGTACACTTTTCTTTGGCAACAAGCAAGGGAAGCTCAATTGAAAAGGAAAATATCAAATTTTGAAATAAATTCAGATCAACTCCTCACCTTCAAAAATAGAATATATGTTCATAACCAAAATTTTGTTAAACAATTGATATTGGATGAGTTCCATAGGAAACCATGTGCTCACCACAAGGGTATCAAAAGTTGTTTTTAGCCATCAAGAAGGGTTATTTTTGGTCTGGGTTAAGGAAAAATGTTATGGAGTACATGTCCAAATGTTTGGAATGTCAGTTGGTAAAGGCGGAACATCATCATCCCGCTCGTTTGTCGCAACAATTGCCCCTTCCAGAGTGGAACTAGAAGACCATATCTCTGGACTTCATCACCGACTTACCTCGTACCAAGAAGAAAAATGACTCCATTATGGTGGTGGTGGAAAAATTGAGCAAAACTGCTCACTTTATACCTGTAAATTCCACTTACAAAATTGTGGAAATTGCAGACATATTTATGATGGAAATTTTTCGTCTGCACGGAATATCCAGGGTGGTAATTTCTGATAGGGATGTAAAATTTACATCCACATTCTTGAAAACCCTCTTTTGAGGATTGGGTACCCAGATCCAATTTAGCATGGCTTACCATCCTTAAATGGACAGACAAATTGAACGAGGGAATCAAGTGTTGGAGGACATGTTATGAATGTTTGTGATGCAACAACCATATAAGTGGGAAGACTATCTCCACCTAGTGGAATTTTCCTATAATAATGAACATCACGAGTCACTAGGCATGAGCCCCTTCGAGGTGTTATATGGGAGAAGGTGTAGGGTGCCCATAGATTGCAATAGATTGGCTTTGGGTCCTGACATGCTTGCAGAAATGGAAGAGATGGTTAAGAAGGTCCAACAAAATTTAAAGGCAACCCAAGACAGGAAGAAGATGTACGTAGATAAAAAGAAGACGTACCGAGAATTTTAGATAGGGGATCATCTATACCTAAGAGTAAAGCCCCGGATAAGTTTCTTACAATGTAGAGGTTGTACTGAGTTAGCACACCGGTACTATGGACCCTTCCAAATCTTGGAACGGATTGGACCTGTATTGTAGAAGCTTGCATTACCAAGCCATACCTGGGTCCATAATGTTTTCCATGTTTCCTTGCCAAAAAAATATGTGTACAACCCTCAACATATAATTAGCTGGGCAAATATTCAGGTAACCAATTAAGTAGAATACATAACTTTTGAAAATTATTTTGAGGAAGTGGGGACGCTGGATTATTTATGTTCAGGTTGAACTGGAACGAGACTTTTTGGCAGAACCTATTTGTATTCTCGATCAGAGAGAAATTGCCTTGCGGAAGTGAGCCATCACCTAGGTTAAAGTGCAGTGGAGTACTTTGGCCTTGGTGAGGCCACCTGGGAAGAGGAGGGATTCATGTGGGAAGCATATCCGATGTATTTTATTAAATTAAAAATAACACGGGGGATAGTTTTCCTCTTATGGGGGGGGAAGATGTAACACCCCAAATTGCATAAACAAGTGTTGTGATTACTAAATTTCATTTTACCTTTTACTACATTAATTTTCTTACTTTATATTGTTAAAGTGATAAATCAATGAGGCTGGAAGGCCTAGATATTTCTTTTGTTACCTAACCAAAGGATAAATTAGGAGTTAATATACTTTTACAAAAGACTATTTGAAACAAGTTAAAAGAAACAGCTACTCATTTGTTCTCGAGGAAAGGGAATATAGAGATGTGAATAAGTCTAGACAGGGGATGATTTCATTGAGCGGGGTGAAATAGACCAATGGGAAAAATGCTCTAGAACAGTCTGCAAGGTACAAGACTTGAGGCTGGACAGTGAGTCCTAAGGCCCAAGGTACTCGATCGTAGCTGGTCTTATTTCAACTGTGGAAAGAAGGAAGTGTTCGTGGTAGAGTCTAGACGTAATCGCTAGACTCGTGCTTGGGAGGCGAAACTGTCTAGACAGAAACATAGTTGTATGTTTACATGTCTTTTTAACAGATAAGAAATTCTAGTGTATATTTAGAAATTGCTGGTAGAATACAAAGAAACAATAATTAATTTGATAAGAGTACTTTAAGAGGAAAATTGCATAAAAATGCATAAAAGTAGTGCATAGAATTGAAATGTCTACATTCAACTGAACAAATAGTGAAAGATTATAGTTAAGTATTGCATGGTCTAGTATTTTACCGCATTATATATATATAGAATAGATTGTTATCATAGCAGGTACAGACTTCTAAATGAATAGAAGCAATGAGGTGCAGAAGGCCAATATTTTTCCAATTAACTAGAGATCATTACTCAATCATTTTGTTTTACTTTTAGAAAAAGGAAAATAGAAATAAACTTTACCACTCATTACGATGACAAAGAAAATCAGTAGGAGAAATACCATAATAGGAAAGTGCTTTCTTTATAAAAAGACAATGAAGGATTGAATTCAAATAAAGCTCTTCAAGTAAAACAAAGGACTATAACTTCTAAAAGAACTGAATCAATCATAAAGTAATAATATCGGCTTTGTGGCCTGAAAACCTCATAACCATATAACAACAGTACATGATAAAGGACCTGAATAAATCATGAAATAACAGTATTGGCTCTTCGACTAGAAGAACTTATGATCTTAAAACAACTAAACCTTTGAATCATTAAACATAAATATCCACTGACTGTCTGTCCAAGATACACGTTTCGCTAAACCACATACGAAACTTAAAACAAGCAGTGCCAAAAATATATCTAACATCGTGCGCTAGAACTAACTCAATCACAATATATTAATACAAATGAAAGTATGGCTCAACAACTCAGGCATAATGCCATGACCCGTCAAACAAAGCTTTAATACAATCCATTTACTTCATGGCAATTAACCATTTAATAAACCGGAAGGGGGTTTCCAACCTGTAACAGAAATGAAAGTCCATAAGCCCTTAAAGGAGATCCGAGTAACACTAGTGAGACCATTCGATAAGCAAACTAGCTGCAGGGTGCTTCATAGGGTACCTGCGAACATAAACAATAGTCTCATAAATCTATCCAAGCCAAAATCTGCCAACAACCATAGGTGCAAGTAATGTCAAGAAAACATGATTCTTACGTGAAATTGATGAACTCCTTTAGATGACGACCCTCCTGCGTTTCCTGCAAGAGGCACCAGTCAGTATACCCTGGAATAAAAGCTGCTGGTACACTCTGCCAGTAAATGAATAGAAACTAAGACAGAAGTTGACTCACCTTCCAGAAGTCCATCTGGGTTCTGGCCACCAGCAATGGAATTCGAACACATTGATGTCATCCCTGGATAATGGAAGAAGTCGGTTAAACACTAAGCTATACGAATCATTGGAGTAAAAATACAACCACCACAGCTTAGCAAACTGAAATCGAACAGGGTAATGGGATCTATGCTACCTGAAGGCGTGAATAAGATGAAAACCTCCATTGCTCACTACAGAAAAGGGTTTGAATCAACTTGAAGCCGCCAAGGGCCAACAAAGTTGTAGAGCTACAACAAGGAGAAGCCCAAATGAAACCATAGTTGATTGGGAACGAGAGTTTGGGTAGATGGTAACACTTGAACTTTTCCCCACCGTCGGATTTCCCTCCAAAAACCAATGGGAGCAGATCGAGCCAAGTGTCGCGGGCAAACCCTTGCCTCTTCGGAATACATGTAGCTAGACACGACGAGATCATGCCACGTGGAATCGAGAGTAGGGAGAAATTAAGATAGGTCAGGTCAGGGACAGTAAAACCTATTAGATGCCATGTGAATATTAAATGCGACTCGATGTGAACCTTAACCCCCATATCGCATTGAATATAACCAAATCAATCAACATTAAATTACCAAGGCACCATTAACGATAACATAACAGTGGTTAAATGCATACATAATAAACTAATATATATATATATATATATATATATATATATATATATATATATATATATATATATATATTGTTTCCATAGTATGTATTGTAAAATGTTTTGTGGTGTTACAGGTTCATCCTCAGGACAAGGGGGAAAAGTCATACAATTTTCATGAATAAATAGTAGGGATGCATCATTGCCCAAGATTGTAACGGCTAATCTTGGGCAATGATGCATCCGTCCTATTTATTCATGAAGAATGTATGATTTTTTCACCTTGTCTTCAGGATAAACCACATTAGTCGATTCGAAACATCGACCAAATCCTAATTATGTGCTTAATCCAAAAGGTGTGTATATATATATATATATAGATATATATATATATAGTTAATATTATCAATAAATAATTATATTTTTTTATTCCATTAATTGATTTATTAGTTTATATTATTAATATGTTTTGAGTCTCATCTTTTTTTTAATTAATAATTTTTTAATGGGTTATTATCATATATATATATATATAATAATTTCAATATAAATAAATAATTAGATATTTATAATTAGTGGTTAATTTTATAACAACTAGTCATTTGATTGGAATTTAAAAATAAACATATATTAATTTATTAATTAGATAACTAATTTCCTAACGGCTAGTTTTTAATGGTTAATTATAATGCATTCTTCCTATTTATTCATTAGGATCTATGGATTTTTTCATGTTTGTCCCGAGGAAGAACCACATTAGTTGGTTTGAAACATCCACCAAATAACTATGATGTGATTAATCCAAAAGACATGCATACTAAATAAATAAATATTTTAAAATCAATTATAAATAAAATATTTAATATCCACCTTAAATAAAGAAGAAGTTACTAATTTGTTACTTATATATAATATATATATATATATATATATATATAATTTTTTTCTTTATCTATACTTCAATATAAAAATAATAATAGAAAAAATATGAAAAAAACAAAAACAAAAAACAAAAAAATTAAGCATATTATATATATGCCATTTAACATATGTATATGAAATTTAGCTTAGATATATTTTGTATATTTATGTTAAAATGTGTTTTCAAATAATAAAGGTGTAACATCCATCAACTCTAAAAAAAAATAAAATTACTATCTCAACTTGCTAAGTTCAAATACATACAGATTTACTATATCTGAAAAAAATATAATTATTTACTATAATTAACATTTACCATTCACATTGGTTCGAAGGAAACATAATTAAACTTTAATATATTAATCATACTTATTGTCAAGGTTATATAGGGGAGAACCTTCTATTGTTGTGCAGGGACCAATACTAATTATAGTACTGGTCTCACGCATCCGTCAAAAAATATTCATAAATCATCAAAATATGTACATAAATAGTTTATATTGAAATAAATAAGTTATATAATTTAGTCCAAAATGGGTCCACATATTGATTGGGCCAACAAGTGTTAAATACCAAATCTTAACATCACATATTGACAAGACATAATGTCCCAAATATCTCCAGAGCTGAATTACCAAATAAGTCAAAATGCACTACAAAACATTCCATTGAATTTTGTTCAGGAGTACACCTATCCCATCAAATAGTGGCCTACAAATTTCCACTGGAGCAACACATCCCATTGCTTAGTAATACCTACACAAGAATAGGTGAAATGTGTGTCAGTCATATGTACACATGTATTTAACCATTCAACCTACTGAAGACAATAAATGACAACATTCCATTCAGGATTAAAATCAATAAATGACAACATTCTATTCAGGATTAAAGACAATAAATGAAAACATTCAATTCAGGAATTAGTTTAGAGGATGCAATAAATGACACTGACCCTTTAAATTCAAGTATTAAACACACCAACCTTTTCAATTCAGGGATTAAGAACAGGAAAACACATGGATCAACCATTTGATCATGTACAAATCAATCCAGGCCACACATCTGAATTTGGGAGATGGAAATCTATGCCAATCTTCCCTGCCAATTAAATTCTATATGAAGAAACTATAAAACATCAACTCTTACTCATTTTCATTTCAAACATTCATTCTACTCATCAGCTATTGGAGACATGCAATCAAAGTGTTCATATACTGTTACATTCATTCTATTCGTAAGTTGTTGGAAACATACAAACTAAGTGTGTGCACAGTGTTACATTCATTCTATTCAGCAGTTGTTGGAGACATATAGGTATGTTTTTGTTGAATAATGTTACCATTTTTGTTGAATGATGAATAATGTTATTTCTATTGAGAAACAATGGTAAATTAAAGTCATTATAGCCAATTTTATTACTGATTTACTAATTTATAAACCAATTTCATTGCCACTATAACATCAAATCTGACCCCTGCAACTCAATATCAGACTACTATAATAGCAAGGTGTTAGCACCTAAACTCGCCTCAGGCTGAAGGAAGGAAAAATTCAGGGTAACCACAAACCACGCTTAGTCTGGTAGCTAGCCCTACCAGAACAGGAGAGGGCTCTCTCCGAGTCACACTCAGTGAATTGATGAATGAAAATGACTGAGATGACTTTCAAAATAACTATTTATCTTAGGCTAGTAAGTGGAAATGAAAATAAGGAGTGATTTTTATGAATGACTATGTTTCTGGGATGTTATGGGGCCACTGGACCTCAATGAACAGAGAACTTAACATAAAGGCACAGATTATTTTGTGAGGCAAGGTAGGCGGAAAGCATAGCAATTTTAGTTTTAAGATATGGTGGAATGGATGGATTGATTAAGAATGTGAAAAGGGCATGGACAAGATGAATCGTTTTCAATAGAAGAATGAACATTGTACATGAAATTTTCCCACAAGTAGAGCAATAAAATTGAATTTTACCTCATCTCACTCGAAAAATTTCACCAGAAATGAATACGAAATGAACTATGAAACATAACAAAGAAATGGAGAGATTGATTAAGAAGGTGAAAAGGGCATGGACAACATGAATACTTTTCAACAGAAGAATGAACACTGCACATGAAATTTTCCCACAGGTAGAGCAATAAATTTGAATTCTACCTAATCTCACTCGAAAAATTTCACCATAAATGAATATGAAATGAACTATGAAACATAACAAGATACAAATGAAACATAAGAGACACACTTGCTACACTCACAACCACATGAATCTCATGAAACAGAGCCGCTGCCTTTCATTAATTCTCTGTAAAAATATACAGTGCAGAAACAAAGTTTCTTTCCCACAGTCTCCCAGAAGTTACAAGCCAACCAACCCTTTGCAAATAGTTTACATACAATATATAGAAAGTGCTATGGAGAGATAGAACGCCCAAGGGTTGGGGAGTTACTCAAATCATTACAAACTGAAGGCGGAGAGCCAAACAGCAGCTACAGGTGCATCACCATAAACATGACAAATGGCTCGGTGTCCCTTTGCCTTCCTTCGCCACTTGGATAACTAACCATCTGGAGTTAAAATGCTTATAAAACCAGCTTAGGTGCCGAAAAACTGAAGTACATATCAGTGGGCCCACTTACAAAAAGTCGGGAAGCGAAATTTCATGAAACAGAGTCATTCTAGCTGATTTTCCTATATATGCCGCGCTCCTTTCCTGTATGGGTCATGCCACTTTGAGGCTAGTTTTGAGGGCCTTCCCGGTGTTTAAAATGAGCGTAGGATAGCTCGTTGGAAAGCTTGTCCTGTCTACTTTCCAACCCGATCGGAATTTTTGAATTTGGAGCTCATTTGCCACTCCAAATATTCATTCTCCCAAGACTGCTTCCTGTGTGTCAAAATAGGGGCAGTGAGGCCATTTTTTTAGTGTATTTTGCCCTTTTGGTGGCCAAGATATTCTCCAAATTTCTTGCTCCCAGTTTCAATGATTTTTATTTTGCATGCCGAATCCACAGACGCAAACCATTTCTCATTTGGAGTTCCCAATCTTATGCGTCGCGTCGGTGGCGCGACGCTTATAGAGAAAAAACCTGTTTTTGTGCCAAAAATTTGTTGTGCAACCAAAAATTTCCCAAATTCCTTGAAATTTGGGCTGGAGGGCCTCTATGAAGTTTCATACTGTGCCAAGGAAGCTTCAGCCAAGATTCAAAGCCGATCTTTCTCTTTGGCCCTTTTTGCTTCCTTTGTTGCTTTGCTCAATCTAGCTTTCAAGCTCCTTATTCGGGCCTTTGCGCTCATGTTCCGCACCCTGTAATGACAAGCCATCCTCCTCAGTATGGCAGTGTCCCTGTTTTCCTTCTCCAGCTTTTTCTGCAAGTGTAGGTTGACCCGATCCAACCAAGTCTCACGGTCGTTATTGATCTCTTGCTCCAAAGTACTGAGCTCAATTCTTCTCTGCTAGATAGCTTGCCGATTTTCACGAATGTTTTGCAGCTCTATGATCGTCTGTTGGTCCTCAAGCTGTTTGTTTCTCTATTCCAGATATTTGATGACCCATCCGGCTCTCTCGAAATTGAGTATCAAGTCTTTGATCTCTGTGTCTTGTTCCTGAATGGTCATCCTGAGCTTGGCATTTTCTGTCTCTACCTCTTCATCTTGAATGAGGATGACACCGGTCTCTTGTGCACCTGATGGCTCCTCATCATATATGGGCTCCTTGCCCTTGTCCAATACCTGCGTAGTCGATGCCGGAAGTGAGGCCCCATCCACACCAGGTGGAGATAACACTCGCTTTGCTGCTGCAAACAAGTGCCTACTGCTTCTTTGATATGTAATGAAAACTAGCATGGTAGTGGTCTCATGATGCTCATACTAATAAGACGGACCACCCAACTCCTGCTCGGGCCCTGATTGTACCTGTGGTGTGCTGAAGAAGTCACGGGAGATGAAGTCCTCCCAAGCAATGCCCTGCAATGCCAATTGATGATCTACCAAAATCTGAATGAGAGCGAAGTGATAGACACTGTTAAGCTGCTGCTGAGGGGTCTTATGCATCATGAAGGTGCTCATCCTCTCTATGTTCTTGCATATGAAAAACGGGAGGTTCATCAGCCTCACCCTGGTGAAATGCATGAGCAGGCGGATATGATAGGCATACATTCTAGAGAACCTCCCCTCGCAGCTGAAGTATTTCATGATCAACCTCATGAGCGGAGCATACTCATTCTTCAAATATCTGGAAGGAAATACTCTTGTGAGCTCATTCACGAACCTGGTTTTGATGTAAGGCTCATAGTGATGCCTTTCCACGTTCTTCTTCTTATGCCACTGCTCCCCAACATTTGGAATACTTGCTGCTAATGATATAGCTTTGGGTGTCAAGGTGAAAGTGACCCCGTCCAAGGTAGACTGACTTCCATGTAGATGAAGCACAAATAAACGGGCCAACTCATGATGAACTCGAACATTTGTCACCCTTTGACAAAATTCGAAGCATGATAAATACTCGAAGGATGACATGGCAAGAGGGCATGCTTGTAACTTAGTGAGGGTAGTAGGTTCATCCCTGACATGTCTGCCACTCTTGTGGGGTCTCCTGGGAGCCTGCTCTTTTGAAGATGAGTCACTTCGTGTCTCCCTCTCATACTTAGATGAATGCTGTGATGAGATGATTGCAAATGTGGGCTGTGACTAGGCTGCCTTCTGTGATGATGGTGTGAGGCTGGGTGCCTTTGTAGTATCTGTTACCAAGGGGAACAATGAAACAGGGATTGTTAGGAAGGGAGTGATGAAATGGGAATAGGGGTTATAGGGAAAAATTTGTTAGGGAGGTGGGTGGAGTTTAAGATTTTTGATAGGGTAGGGTTAGGGGTTTCTATTTAGCTATAGGAGGAGGGGAAAGGGAATATGAGTTGGTAGTTTAGGGTAGTGATGATCGGAAAAATGGCATAGGGGAGCAAGGGAAAAAGATAAGGAAGGGAAAAGGGGACCTTGGCATCAATAATACGATTTCACAACCCTAGAAAAATGGTCTCTTGGCTTCTTGCATATGGTTGCTTTAAGAGTTTTGTTTCATCTCCAACATTGGACACAAAGCCACCATGTCTTTAACAAATTTGATGTACAAGTGGGATAATAGAGCCTACCTTGCAAATTTATGTGCTTCCCCAAAACAATTGAGTGGATTTGGCACGTGTTGGGCACTTTGGTTCTATGCGCCGCGCCTCTGGATGTCTACACCGCACTCAAGTTTGTGTGTGTCGCACTCTAGGTATGTATCGCGCGTGTTACATCTACAAACTGGGGGTGGGGGCTGTGTGCGCCGCGCCCTCAAACCCTCCTCTCCGCAGGCTTCTCACTCTTTTTTGCTCCTCGGCCTACAAGCGCCGCGCGCAAATCCCAGTGAGTCGCGCACTCTATATGTGTCACGCGTGTTATTACTCTGAACTGGGGACGGGGGCTGTTTGCGCCGCGCCCTGTGTGTGCGCCGCGCCTCTGACTGTGTGCGCCGCGCCCTGAAAGCTGACAACTCCTTACCTCAAACGATCACCAATGCACTCCAATCACCTTGCAATGTCTCCCACTGATTTTGATTTTCATAATGCCTCTGATTGTGGTGCAAACTTGTATATAAAGCTTTGGGAGAGGTGAGTTTCATTTTTGTTTCTTCAAAAACCCAATTTCTAATGTTGTGATTTAGCACTTTTTCATTGACTTTAGGATACACTGATTTTCACTTTCCCTTTGAAATTTTAGCTCAAAAGACGAAATTTTCGGCACTCTTTGCAGGGATTGCACAACGGGATGTTTGGCCACGGAAACCATGACTGCCTCTGAAAAATAAATTGGCGAGTTTTTTGCAAATTTTGTCATAAATGACACTGTTTGACTATTCTTCAAAACAGAGTTTTGAAGAAGAGAGTCTATCCGATGACGATGAAGCTTTCTGAACCATAACTGTGTAAGGGCCTCAATCTGGCCTGCATGGCTCTACTGGACAGATTTCAAGTACCGAATTGATGCATTCCTAGACCTAGACCTCGAAATGACCATTTTCCTTTAAAGGACCAGGTCCTGACTGTCATGGATTTTGATGATGATTGACAAAAGACCTGAGCCAGCAGGAGCCAAACATGAGACTATAATGACCTTCTCCGTCAGATCATGGCATGACTCTAGCGGAATGCAACTAGAAGAGTGGATCGAGACACCTAATCATGAAATGCATAAAGAGTTTTGATCCCTGACGGAGGACTTGACCAGACCGACTCTAACGTTGGCTCCAATGGTGGATGGTAGCTCCTTGGAGGTGCCAAGAACAATAGATGTCTGCAGGAGCTAGACAGTGCCTTCGTCCATTGGGCTATGGAGTCATCATTTTGATAGATAGTACCAGACTCTGACTCATTTACGAAGCCGAAAGACCAAAAGACTAACTCAAACTTGACATTAAAATGACTTAAAAACTAATTTGAACAACTCTAACGAAACTGAAATAAAATGGTATTTACAATGACAGTGGAAGCAGTGTTTGATAACTTAGAAGTGATACCACTTGAGCAACCGACCATTGATCAGCCCTCCTGGACAATCCTATCCGTTTATTTCCCTAAGAAGAAAAGCATTCTACCCTCGACATGTTGCGATCTTGAAAGGACCTTTCCAAAGGTTCTCGAACTTACTGTGCTTGCCTTTCTCCTTGTTTCTTGCATCCCATTTCAACACTACATCATCCACCCAAAATCTATCCATCTTTGCCTTTCTATCATAAATTTTCTTGATTTTCTCCTGCAATTTGGATGTGTTCTTGAAGACTTCTTCTATGGTCTATTGCAAGTGGACCATTTGATTTAGGCTCCTTTGCATGGGATCTTCTTCGCTGCCGGCCCCCTGAAGAAGTCTGATAACCGGGGTAGCGAGAGAGGAAGGAAATACTGTATCAACTCCATAAACCAGCTCAAACGGTGATGTACCTATGGACTTCTTCTAGCTTACCGGATCTGCCCAAAGCACATTTACCAACCTTTTATGCCAGTTCTTCTTGTTCATTTCCAGGAGCTTTTTGATTATGTTGACCAATGATTTGTTTGAGGACTCTGCTAATCCATTGCCTTGCGGATGATAGGTAGTTGAATGACCCAAGATAATGTGATATTTATGACAAAATTCTACCATCCGCTTTGACTTGAATGCTACTGCGTTATCGGTGATCAGCTTGTTCGGACAACCAAAGCGAGACAAGATGTTATTTTCGAGGAATGAAATGATCACTGCATCTGTGGCCTGTTTGGTGGGGATCACCTCAATCCATTTTGTGAAGTAATCTGTGTCTATGAGGATCCATTTATGCTGTCCGGAAGAAGCGGGGTGTATTTCGCCAATGAAATCCAACCCCCATTGCTGAAAATGGGCGCTCACCTCTATGGGCTTAAGTGGTAGATGTTGTAACTTTCGCTTTCCTTCAAAAACTTGGCACTTGTGACAACGCTTGACCATCTTATATACATCAGCAAATAAAGTCGGCCAGTAGTACCCTGCTCTCAGAATTTTGTTCGCCGTTGACTTCCAAAAGAGGTGACCTCCACAGTCTCCTTGATGGCAGTCCTCCATGTCTTGCTTTGCTTTCTCTTCCACCAAACAATTTAACAAAACTCCACCGGGGTCTTTCCAATACAGTGCTAAATTAAGAACGCAGAACTTGGCATCCTTCAACTTAAGTGTTCTCGCTTTGTTCCTAGTCATGCCGGGCGGAGGTGACAAATTTTTGAGTACATATATGATATCAGAATACCATGGAGAATGAGTGAACATTTCAAATATCTGAATTGGCATCTCTTCATCGTTTTCATCAGATAAACCAGCAATCATATTTATGTCCAAAGCATGCAAGTTTGATTCAGCCATTAGCTTCGCCAACCCATGTCCTTTCACTAGTTTTGTTGGATTTATTTCTATATCATATTCCAGCAAAGCTGCAATCCACTTGCCTCTTCTTCCTTTCGGATCGGCCTGCACTAAAACATCTTTTATAGCGGTGCTAGGAACATAGGCCAGAACGTGAGAATGTAGAATATATACCCGTAAATCTTTCAATGCCTTCACAAGCGCAAGAGCCTACTTTTCAATGATGTTATACTTTAAAGCTGCATCTCTTATAGCTCTGCTGAAAAATGCAATGGGTCTTTCATGACCCTCTCTCTTCTGCAATAATACTGCTGCCATAGTATGCTCCAAAGCAAAAGAAAACAATATGAAATCCTGAGTATAGTCCGGGCTTACTAGAACTAGTGCTGAGGAAAGAGCCAATTTGACCGAATTGAAAGATTTTACTGCCTCTTCCGTCCATTTCACTTGGCTGTCCTTCTTAAGCATGTTTGTCATTTCTTTTAGATGCTCCACAAGATTGGGTATAAAGCAGCGGAGGAAGTTCATCTTGCCATTGAATGATTGTATCTCCTTTTTACTCTGAGGCATATCTATTTGCTGAATTGCTTGCACACGTGTTAGGTCAATCTGGATGCCATCCTTGGAGATAATGTGTCCGAGTAGTTTTCCTTCTTCCATGGTGAACAAGCTCTTCTTTGGATTCAGCGACAAGCCATATTTTCTGCACTTTAGGAACACAGTTTTAGGATGGTACATGTGCTCTTCATCAGATTCAGAAAACACCGTCAAATCATCCAAATACACCACCAAGAAGACATCTTTCTCGTTTGCAAAAGCCAAGTCCATATCACGCTAAAATGTGGCACCCGCATTCTTCAAACCGTAAGGCATTTTTGCGTAATGAAAGGTCCCCCATGGAGTGGTGAACGTTTTTTTGTCTCGGTCATCCTCATGAACAGAAACTTGGTTATATCTGGAATAACCATCAAGCAATGACATGCGAGATGCCCCCACTACTCGCTGAAGAATGTGGTCCATTTTGGGCAGTGGATAGTTGTCCTTCAATGAGACTTTGTTTAGATTTATGAAATCGATGCATAAGAGAATCTCCCCTGTCTTTTTCCTTACGAGTACCAAGTTGCAGATCCAATCTGAAAATATGATTGGCACAATGATTCCTGATTTGTACAACTTGTTGATCTCTTTTTCAATAGATGGCAGCAACTTTGGATTTAGTCTTCTCAACTTTTGTCTGAATGGCTTTTGATTAGGCTTAATGGGTATAGTGTGCTGAATTATGTTAGTGTCATACGTCTTTAAATCAGAATAGTCCCAAGCAAACACATCTGCAAATGAAGACATCAAACTGATATATTTATCCTTGGTCTTTGGCGGCAATGCTTTGGACAATTTTACCAATTTAGGATTTGTAGTTGTCCCGATATTGACCTCTTCCACGCCCTTCTCTGTTGGCTGCAATGTTGGCTTGCGGGCTACATCATCCTGATCGAAGAGTTCTTCTAGAGGTATCAAGCCTTTGGGAATAATGTTATTCTTGAGCTGCAACACGTCCATTTCATTGATCTTCATTTCATCTGTACCATTTCCTTTTCCATCATCATTTTATTCATCAATTGAGGTCTCTTTAAACTTGCCTTTGTTTTGCAGAAAATCCTCAATCTCATAATCATCTTGGAACACTTGCCAATATCTCTGATTGTCTGGAACAGTTGGACGGTGTTTGACATAGATTTCGAATTTGTTGCTAGAATTCATTGGGATTTTCAAACTACTCGCTGCCTTAGCAAGAGCATCGACAATGCTATTTTGTATGTGAGGCACACATGTCAAGGTGTATTCTGAGAATAATTTCAAAATGTCTAGGACTACGTTATGGTAGGCCCGCATCCTAGGATGTTTTGCTTGATATTTGCCTCTGACCTGCTTGATAACCAATTCGGAGTTGCCATATACTGAAATCCTCTTAGCGTTCAACTTTCTTAGAATTTTCAGGCCAACAATCAGATCTTCATATTCAGCTTCATTATTTGAACATTCAAAAGCCAACTTGTAAGAGCAAACCCGTACGTTACTAGGGACCTTGTTTGGGGCGGAGAAGGGATTGCGTACCCAAATTCCTATTCCAGCACCGTCATTTCCTACAGCTCCATCAAAATCCATGGTCCACAATCCTTCTTCCTCCTCTTGCAAGTGCTGGAAATCTGTGTGTTGTGCGTTGCCCGCTTGCTGTCCATTGTTTTAAGCTGATTGCCCAACGATGTTTTGTTGTTTTTGTTCCTCTTTCTTTAAAACTTCTCTGAAATTTTCTGTTATTTCCGGAATATCATCTGCTTCTACCAACTGACTATCTATATCATTCAACTATCTGAATACAAAACAAAAGACTCTAAATATGTTTGTACATAGTTAATAGGATGATTTATTGGTTTCTCCTTGCTTGTGATCATGTACTTCATTTTCTGTTCCCGATATAATTTCCTCATCTGTCCAAATACTGGGATCGTTGCATAGGAGAAGTCTAGCTGTAGTGTCCCTTTTAGTTTCACTACCCAAGACCTAGAAAGAAGCATGCCAAACCTTGGAGGAATGTCTACCACTACAACATCCATCAATACATTCTTCATGGGGAGCTGATCCAAACTCACAACCAAGTCTTTGATGAGACCTATATATCTTACTCTGCTGGAATCGAATGAATAGAGATCATGATATTGTCGGGTGACGTCTAGACCGAGCTTGTCCATGATTGCCTTGGGCATAAGATTGTGAGAGGCTCTGGAATCGAACATGGAGTTATGTAAAAAAAAATCGTGCAACCTCAAACTGATGTAGAAAGGTGGCACCTCGCTGTCATGAGACTCGCCATTCGATGCTGGCCCAAAAATCATTTCAAGCTGATCATCTTCGACATTCACCATGTCTGACATCGGATCCAAATTTAACATTTTAGATACTTGTCCTTTATAACTGTTGTTCTTCAATATTTCAGTCAAAGGGTGGATATTTTTAGTTTGGAAATTTCATTCTCTAAATTGAACGTGGGAATCCTTTCCACCCCTTTGACCGGGATCTCTTTCCTCTCCTTTTCTTTTGATGTAACTTGCTGATGTGCTGGTTCTGCTGATGCTGATTTGCTGCTTCAACCACCTCCTTTCCTTTCCTTTGCATACCAGCTGAATCATTTTTTGGTGCTTCAACATCTTTCTTTTTCTGAATGGGCCTTACTAGCACATCCCTATTTCTAAGTGAATATCGCTGCTGTTGGGCAGACAGAGCATTCATGTAGCCTCTTTGATATTCATCTGATTGTTCCTCCAAGACGGTGTCGCTTGCCAGAATGAAATCTCCATCCTTGTGTGCGGCTGAATTCTCTGTATACTCATCCTCTTCAGTGAGATAAGTAGGCAAATCGTCACGAGTAAAGAGATGGTTCTCTTCGCCCATTACATTCCCGTCTTCATTTGATTCCGGTCCGTGCACAAAATTTTGCTGCAAAGGTGTTTGTACTGCTTGTTGTGCAATTGGCTCTTGAGCTCGCTGATCTCTCTGTCTTATCCTATACTGTGGTTGTTGTTGACCGCAGAAGTTAGGATTTCTACCTTGTGGCTCCGGTTTGTCAAGTGTCACTCTCTCAAGAATCTGTTCTACCTTCCTAAGTAGTTGATCTACTGAGGAAGATTCTTCCTTGGCAGTGACCTTCTTTTCTGCTTTCGCTCTAGCCTTCCTGGTAAGCAAATTTGCTTCAACATTGACTGTTATCTTCTGCATGTCTTCCATCGTAGTCAGCATCAAAACCATCTGGAAATTTCAACATGGCTAGTCCCACGGGTGGCCTTAGATCATATGGAATTTCATTATACACTGTATTGAATCTCATGCAATAATCTTAGACTGACTCACCAGCGTTTCTCTTGATTTGCTCATATTCGGACAGAATTTGAAGAGGGTTCTTTTTCACTTCCCAGCGGTTCAAGAATTGTCTTTGTAGGTCTGCCAAGGTGGCGATATGTGCAGCCAGTAAACCTTTGAACCATTTCCTTACTTCACCTGCAAATGTTTGTACAAGGAGTTTCATCGCCACGTTTTCCGCATCTATCTCATGAAGTTCATAAAAGTCTGTCATTTTGTCCACATGTTGCTGCGCAGTAATGCCGTTAGGAGTGCCATCAAAGAATGAGATTTTGCTTTGGTAATCAGCGGGCATATCATCTAGAATTTGAGGCAAAACAAGCGGTGCAAAACGTGTAGCCATTACTCTTGGTGGATTTGTCCTTGGAGGCGTTGGAGGAGTGTGCACAGTTTGTACGGGGCTAACAATGGGAGTTTGAAGCTGAGCTATTATGTAGTTATCAATAGATCGGTTAGCCCTTTCCGTCTCCAAGTCTACAAGAAATTGTGGATTATGGATAGTAGAGTCAACCTCTCTTTCTGACTTGGTTTCAAACAACGATAATTCAAACTGCTCGTCAAACTCTAGCTCTTCAATATACTAAAAAATGTTCGGGCATGAATGCGATTTGAGGATGGGCAATATAGAGCTTTCTTGACGACTATTTCTAGAAATCAAATTGGGATTTGCGTAGATGAGTGAAGGGTCGGGATATGGATTAGCTCTGGTGTATCTTCGAGAAGCCAGCGTGCTATTGAGAAAAAATCAAAGGACACAACCTATTTTACATCAGCCTATCAAATCCTAAACTTATCATCCAGAAGCTTAGAATTATTAAAAACCAAGGGGATTTGATTTCGTCCCCAGTGGAGTCGCCACTATGTTAGCACCTAAATCCGCCTTAGGCTGAAGGAAGGCAAAATTCAGGGTAACCACAAACCACGCTCAGTCTGGT
>APFE030916109.1:118484-132818 GCA_000404065.3 Pinus taeda
ACACTGCACATGAAATTTTCCCACAGGTAGAGCAATAAAATTGAATTCTACCTAATCTCACTCGAAAAATTTCACCAGAAATGAATACGAAATGAACTATGAAACATAACAAGAAATGGAGAGATTGATTAAGAAGGTGAAAAGGGCATGGACATCATGAATCCTTTTCAACAGAAGAATGAACACTGTACATGAAATTTTCCCACAGGTAGAGCAATAAAATTGAATTCTACCTAATCTCACTCGAAAAATTTCACCAGAAATGAACTATGAAACATAACAAGATACATATGAAACATAAGAGACACACTTGCTACACTCACAACCACATGAATCTCATGAAACAGAGCCGCTGCCTTTCATTAATTCTCTATAAAAATATAAAGTGCAGAAACAAAGTTTCTTTCCCACAGTCTCCCATAAGTTACAAGCCAACCAACCCTTTGCAAATAGTTTACATACAATATATAGAAAGTGCTATGGAGGGATAGAACACCCAAGGGTTGGGGAGTTACTCAAATCATTACAAACTGAAGGCGGAGAGCCAAACAACAGCTACAGGTGCATTGCCATAAACATGACAAATGGCTTGGTGTCCCTTTGCCTTCCTTCGCCACTTGGATAATTGACCATCTGGAGTGAAAATGCTTATAAAACTGCCTTAGGTGCTGAAAAACTGAAGTACATATGAGTGGGCCCACTTACAAAAATTCGGGAAGCGAAATTTCACGAAACATAGTCATTATGGCCAATTTTCCTATATGCGCTGAGCTCCTTTCCTATATACATTGCGCCAATTTTAGGCTAGTTTTTAAGGTTGTCCTGGTGTCCAAAATGAGCGCAGGATAAGTCGTTGGAAAGCCTGTCCTGTCTACTTTCCCACCCCACTGGAATTTTTGAATTTGGAGCTCATTGGCCCCTCCAAATCTTCATTCTCCCAAGACTGCTTCCTGTGTGTCAAAATAGGGGTAGTGAGGCCATTTTTGAGTGTATTTTTCCCTTTTGGTGGCCAATATCTTCTCCAAATTTCTTGTTCCTAGTGTCAATAATTTTTAATTTGCATGCCGAATCCATAGATTCAAACCATTTCTCATTTGGAGCTCCCAATCTTACGCATCGCGCCGGTGGCGCGGCGCATATAGAGAAAAAACCTATTTTTGTTCAAAAAATTTTTGTGCAACCAAAAATTTCCCAAATTCCTTGAAATTTGGGCTCGAGGGCCTCTATGAAGTGCCATGCTGTGCCAAGGAAGCTTCAGCCAATATTCGAAGCCGATCTTGCTCTTTGGCCCTTTTTGCTTCCTTTGTTGCTTTGCTCAATCTAGCTTTCAAGCTCCTTATTCGGGCCTTTGCGCTCATGTTCCGCTCCCTGTAATGACAGGCCATCCTCCTCAGTATGGCAGTGTCCCTGTTTGCCTTCTCCAACTTTTTCTTCAAGTGTAGGTTGACCCGATCCAAGCAAGTCTCACGGTTGTTATTGATCTTTTGCTCCAAAGTAGTGAGCTCAATTCTTCTCTGTTGGACATCTTGCCGATTTTCACGAATGTTTTGCAGCTCTATGATCGCCTATTGGTCCTCAAGCTGTTTGTTTCTCTGTTCTAGATATTTGATGACCCATCTGGCTCTCTCGAAATTGAGTATCAAGTCTTTGATCTCCGTGTCCTGCTCCTGAATGGTCATCCTGAGCTTGGCATTTTCTGCCTCTGCCTCTTCATCCTGAATGAGGATGACACTGGTCTACTGTGCACCTGATGGCCCCTCATCATGCATGGGCTCCTTTCCCTTGTCCAGTACCTGCGTAGTCGATGCCAGAAGCGAGGCCCCTTCCACCCCGGGTGGAGATAATACTCGCTTTGCTGCTGCAAACAAGTGCCTACTGGCTCTCTGATATGTAATGAAAACTAGCATGGTAGTGGTCTCATGATGCTCATACTGATAAGATGCACCACCCAACTCCTGCTCGAGCCCTGATTGTACCTGTGGTGTGCTGAAGAAGTCACGGGAGATGAAGTCCTCTCAAGCAAAATTCCTTGCAATCCCAACTGATGATCTACCAAAATCCGAATGAGAGCGAAGTGATAGACACTGTTAAGCTGCTGTTGAGGGGTCTTATGCAGCATGAAGGTGCTCATCCTCTATATGTTCTTGCATATGAAAAACGGGAGGTTCATCAGCCTCACCCTGGTGAAGTGCATGAGCAGGCGGATATGATAGGCATACAGTCTAGAGAACCTCCCTCGTAGCTGAAGTATTTCATGATCAACCTCATGAGCAGAGCATACTCATTCTTCAAATATCTAAAAGGAAATACTCTTGTGAGCTCATTCACAAACCTGGTTTTGATGTAAGGCTCATAGTGATGCCTTTCCACCTTCTTCTTCTTATGCCACTACTCCCCAACATTTGGAATATTTTTTGCCAATGATATAGCTTCGCGTGTCAAGGTGAAAGTGACCCCGGCCAAGGTAGACTGACCTCCATGTAGATGAAGCACAAATAAACGGGCCAACTCATGATGACCTCTGACATTTGTCACCCTTTGACAAAATTCGAAGCATGATAAATACTGGAAGGATGACATGGCAAGAGGGCATGCTTGTAACTCGGTGAGGGTAGTAGGTTCATCGCTGACATGTCTACTACTCTTGTGGGGTCTCCTAGGAGCCTGCTCTTCTGAAGATGAGTCACTCTGTGTCTCCCTCTCATACTCGGATGAATACTATGATGACATGACTACAAATGTGGGTTGTGACTAGGCTGCCTTCTGTGATGATGGTGTGAGGCTGGGTACCTTTGTAGTATCTGTTACCAAGGGGAACAATGAAACAGGGATTGTTAGGAAGGGAGTGATGAAATAGGAATAGGGGTTATAGGGAAAAATTTGTTAGGGAGGTGGGTGGAGTTTAAGATTTTTGATAGGGTAGGGTTAGGGGTTTCTATTTAGCAATAGGAGGAGGGGAAAGGGAACATGAGTTGGTAGTTTAGGGTAGTGATGATCGGAAAAATGGCATAGGGGAGCAAGGGAAAAAGATAGGGAAGGGAAAAGGGGACCTTGGCATCAATAATATGATTGCACAATCCTAGCAAAATGGTCTCTTGGCGTCTTACGTATGGTTGCTTTAAGAGTTTTGTTTCATCTCCATCATTGGACACAAAGCCACCATGTCTTTAACAAATTTGATGTACAAGTGGGATAATAGAGCCAACCTTGCAAATTTATGTGCTTCCCCAAAAAAATTGAGTGGATTTGGCACGTTCTGGGCACTCTGGTTCTGTGTGTCGTGCCTCTGTTTGTGTGCACCGCGGTCAAGTTTGTGTGCACCACGCTCTAGGTATGCGCCGCGCGCTTTACAACTACAAACTGGGGGCAGGGGCTATGTGCGTTGTGCCCTTAACTATGTGCGCTGCGCCCTTAACTGTGTGCGCTGCGCCCTCACACCCTCCTCTCTGCAGGCTTCTCACTCTTTTTTGCTCCTCGGCCTACAAGTGTCATGCGCAAAGCCCAGTGAGCCACACGCTCTATATGCGTCACGCACATTATTACTCTGAACTGGGGATGGGGGCTGTGTGCGTCGCACCTTGTGTGTGCGCCGCGCCTCTAACTGTGTGCGTCGCGCCCTGAAAACTGACGACTCCTTACTTCAAACGATCACCAACGCACTCCAATCACCTTGCAATGTCTCCCACTGATTTTTATTTGCATAATTCCTCTGATTGTGTTGCAAACTTGTATATAAAGCTTTGGGAGAGGTGAGTTTGATTTTTGTTTCTTCAGAACCCAATTTCTAATTTTGTGATTTAGCACTTTTTCATTGACTTTAGGATACATTGATTTTCACTTTCCCTTTGAAATTTTAGCTCAAACAACGAAATTTTCGGCACTCTTTGCAGGGATTGCACAGCGGGATGTTTGGCCATGGAAATCATGACTGCCTCTGAAAAATCAAATGGCGAGTTTTTTGTAAATTTTGTCATAAATGACGTTGTTTGACTTTTCTTCAAAACAATGTTTTGAAGAAGAGTTGAAGTCTATCCCATGACGATGAAGCTTTCTGAACCATAACTGTGTAAGGGCCTCACTCTGGCATGCATGGCTCTACTGGACATATTTCAAGTACCGAATTGATGCATTCCTAGACCTAGAACTCGAAATGACCTTTGTCCTTTAAAGGACCAGGTCCTGACTGTCATGGATTTTGATGATGATTGACAAAAGACCTGAGCGAGTAGGAGCCATACATGAGACTATAATGACCTTCTCCGTCATATCATGGCATGACTCTAGCGGAATGCAACTGGAAGAGTGGAGTGGGACACCTAATCATGAAATGCATAAAGAGTTTTGATCCCTGACGATGGACTTGACCAAACCGACTCTAACACAAGGAATATCCTTTCAAAGAGAAAATTTTGATGTCAGGTAGATTCATTATCTGGTTAGAGAAGCATTTCTAAATGAATAATAGACCCACTGGTTTAGAAATTCTCTTTTCCAGTCTCAAGGGGGTCCCCTAGGTGTTGTGTGTTGCCAACAAACCCATAAATCTGTGAAGAATAAAGGTTGATTGGCACACATAAAACTCAGTGTGAGTTGTTGCCCCTAAGAAGTCAACAACAAGGATAATTTCTTACCTATATTAATGCTCGTTGGGATCAAATGCCTCCAACAATATAACAATGAGTGAATAATGAAAAAACTGAAAAGATATGTGCATGAGGTGAATCTAAAATCATTTGGATAACAATGAGTGAATAATGACAAAACTGAAAAGATATGTGCCCGACGTGAATCTGAAATCAAAATAAGTATTAAGAAAACCAAACATTGCAACACATCTAACAACAATTAGTAAAGTGAGTTAGGGTGGTGATATCACGTAGATTCGTTTCAATTGATTCTTCCTCGACATGACATGATGAGGATAAAAGCACGAAATCTTATTAGACTCAACGGTCTAACAAACAATGGCTCAATAATGCATGTAATTGTTTGATATAAAACTAAATTATGTATGTGTTGTATATGAGATTTGTTCTGTGATTCTGATTTGATGGATTCTATACGATTGATGATGTTTGATGGATTTTTGATCTGAAGTATAATATTATGTGATATGGGCTTATGAGGGGCATTCTCGGTATGTCTTTTTGTGTGTATATTCCTTATTATACAATCAACCACATATAGTTTTCTGGAGAAACTCAAAGATCCAAATTGATATGCACATAAATCTCCTGTGGGGTTTTGATACGCTGGGAAATCTTACCCCGGTTAGGTACACTCTAGCTGCTGGCTGCTCTGCATTTATAGTGCTTTAGTTCATTTGGTTGTGTAAGAATCATTCTTCAGTTAAATCGATAAATACACTAGAGAAGACTCTTTGAAAGCTTGTTTCTATGGATCAAGAAGTCAAGATAGTGTTGTTGTTCCAGGCGGGACTAACAACACTGATAAGCGCTAGTTTCTTAAGACTTTAATAGGAAACCACTGTCCAAAGAATGAAGACTATGTTGGGGTGGTTAGTTACCTACACATTTCTAAATGAACAACATACTCATTAGTTTAGAAATTTTATTTTCCAGTCTCAAGGGGGTCCCCTAGGTCTTGTATGGTACCAACAAACCCATAAATGAATGCCAAAAACAATGATTTGAGGACACAAAAAGTTAGTTGGGTTGAAGAAACTTAGTTATGTCAAAGCTGTTACAAAAAAGAAAAAGGAATAATTCTTCCTGATAACTCATATTTTTACCAACTAGAAATAAAATGAATGCCAAGAACAAAAAGAATTACAAGAACAATGATTTGAGGACACAAAAAGCTAGTTGGGTTGAAGAAACTATTTTATGTCAAAGCTATTACCAAAATAAATAGGAATAACTCTTTCTGAAAACCCATATTTTCACCGACTATGAATAAAATGAATGCCAAGAACAATAATTTAAGTACACAAAAAAATAGTTGTGTTAAAGAAATTGTGTTATGTCAAACCTGTTACAATATTAAAAAGGAATAACTCTTCCCGATAACTCATAAAAATCATCTAAGAATAAAATAAAGAAGTTTAAACCCTTCCAATAATGATTTTCATATCCGAGGTGTATTCAACTACAATATACAGATAAAGCATTGATTGTTGTTGCTCACTGATTGCAAAGGCCAATGAATTTACTTGTTTTTTAATACAGTTTTTTAAAATCAGAATTTTGTTGTTACTTTGCAGGTTGTTGCAGCCATGTCAAGAGTTTCTATTGCATATCGTACAAGGAACAGGAGGAGGCAAGGGGCAAGGGGGGCCCAACTATGATCCGCTTCATCAAATGAGGATAGGGGGGTGATTTAAATGCTCCCAATGCGCCCAGTAATGTCATTGAAAAGGACACTGTGGTGGTAGATCATGTTATCCCACCATCAACCACAGATTCGCCTTAAACCACAGTGCAAGGTGCAAGTTCAACAAAGAAAATTAGTTCCATCAAAGGCTAGACAAAGCAAGACATGCTAGCTACAATTGATGACATCGAGTTTAAGGGACATTCAATCTGTGCCTCTACAAAAAAACATGGTATTGCTACCTCTAACATACATTATTAGATAAATGGGTTGACTAATACGAAGCGTAGAGGGCCTGTTACATGTATGAATGAAGAGGAGGAGCTTGAGGTGGTTGAGAGGTGTAAGGAGATGGCCCAATTGAGACATGGGTTAGAGATTATACAACTTAAATCCACAGTAGCTCAAATCTGTTAGGGGAGGCCAAACCCCTTCAAAGATGGGTTTCCTGGTAAATCATGGTGGAGTGGATTTGAAAAAAGGCATCCATACCTTGTGCTACGTACAACTAAGGGCCTTGACAAAGACAGGGCTTTAAATCTACTCCTTTCAATTGTGTCCAAGTTCTATAACACTCTTTCTTCTGCATATGAGCAACACTCATATGCCCCAGGCCATATATGGAACTGTGATGAAACTGGCTTACAGGCAAGAAGGAATTGTGGTATGTGGGTAATTTCCAAAAGAGGGAGCAGAAATGTACCTAAGATTTTGCCTAAGAGTAGGGAGTGGATCACTATATTTTCTTGTGTCAATGCAATTGGTTCTTCAATCCTAGGATTTTACCTATTCAAAGGTAAAACACAACTAAAAAACTATATACAGAATTGTGAACTAGGTGCATGCATGACAGCACATCCCCATGCATGGATGACAAAGGAACTATTCCTAAATTGGCCTTTTCATTTTGCTGCATCTGTACCAGGTGGTGTCTCCCCTGAAAACAAACACCTTCTGATTTTAGATGGCCATGGAAGCCACATGGCTTTGCAGACAATTGAGGAGGCCAACAATTTTGGCATTGACCTGTTAACATTGTCGGCTCATACCACTCACAGATTGCAAACCCTTGATGTTAGTGTGTTTGGGCCTTTCAAGAATTATTTCAGGATTGAGCGAGCTTTGTGGATGGCAGAGAATCCACGAGTGGAAGTAAAGAGGTTTGAGCTAGTTTAGCTTGCAAGTAAAGCATTAAAAAGGGATCTCACACCTTCTAATATCAAGGCTATATTTAGGAGGACTGGTATATGGCCACTTAATGTCGATGCTCTCATGCATGATACTTGTTGTAGCCAAGCATTGTATGTGGAAGGTCAAGAAGTAGAGAACTTACAAGACCATGTTGATTCCCAAGAAGATGTTGCCGATGTTGAAGGTATAATGTCCCTTTATGAAGGACACTTATGTGGTGATGATCATGAACATGTGAGTGAGACACAGTTCAGTCATGAACCAACTACCAATGTCATGGAGGCTGTCACACCCATTGAACCACATGCCAATTCTGCATGTGATATTCCATATGAGGCAGTTGATGAAGTGAATGAAAATGCAAACTTGATTTCAAATGATAATGCAACAAGATTAAATAATGAACAATTGAGCATGCCAACCCAGGTAAGCTCACCATCATGGTTGGCAAAGGCCATGATGAATATCAACCCACATAATGTGCCTACCACTAATCAGGAAAGCATGGACATGCCTTCACAACCATCAGAGTTGAACACTGAACTTGTTCATTATTTTGTGGACAATGGTTCACTAGAAGAGGAGCCTGTTCAGCATGAGGTACCTGAAGAAGACAATAATTGGGCCAATCAGTTGTACTGGAGACTAAAAGCCAAGTGTTAGATCCTATGGAGCATGGGGAAAATCACAGAATACTTGGTGCATTCCTAAATCTACTAGTAGAGAGAGTAAAGGCCTCATCAAGGCACTCAATTGTAGATTGTCTTCGTTTGGGGAGGAGTTCACAGTTTCTCACATTTGAAGATTATATGAATTTATTGTTTGAGTTAGAATGTAAAAAAAATGAAATTTAGGAAACTAAAAAGAGAAAGAAGGAGTTGGCCAAGGACAAGAGAGCTGCAAGGATTGCAACAACAGAAGATCAAACAAAGGAAAGGATGGAAAGACAAAAAGCGAGGGAAGATAAGGAACATCAAAAACAATTGGAAAGGCAAGAGAGGGAGGCAAGAAAGGTTCAAGAAGTGTTGGAAAGAGGAGGAGGGGTGACAAGCAGGGAAGTCTATGGTCCAAGGCAGTTTGAGGCAAATCGAATGATGTCCAATATGCTGGACCACATTACTGAGCACACACCATCATACCAAGAGCTTATTAACATCCAAGTCCCTCGCTATTAGCCAGGGGTTGTGCCCACCTCATATACCCCTACTAGTGTAGGTTTAAATCCTAACTGTGTTTATATGACACCTGCACCCAGTGCTAGGGTTAGTAACACAAGTGGACACTTGGGTTACTCAGTTCCTCCATGGCTACAAGGAGCAAATTGGAGTCAAGGATATGGTAACATTCAAGCACATCCTAATCAATCGATCTTGGGTAGTCCACCATACTTGGGTAAGGCAGGAGACTCAACAATTCTGGGCAATGCAAGAAATGGAGGTCATCAAGCATAGGGGTGGCATGAATTAATTTTTGTAACCACATCACAATGTGAATTTTGTAAGGACACGTGGGGCCTACATGCAGTGACCTGTTGAAAACATATAAGTATCGATTTGGCAGGTGGAGGCGGGGTTTAATGTTTGTTTAGCGTGAGTACCATGCGCCTTGTTCATTTCGGTGTTCGTTTCTGTTTGGGCCCTGTTCTTGTTCGTTCGCTCTGTCGGGTAGGTGAGCGCTACTGCTATATTGAATTTGAATTGGAATTATGATATGGAATTATGAATAAAGTCAACATAATAATCGCAATGTGCATTTTGCAAGGATGCAATATGGTTATTGGTTTCATAGTAGAAGCTAAACTATAAACTATATTGAATTTGAACTGTAATTATGATCTGGAATTATGATGAAAGTAAACATAATAATTGCAATGTGAATTTTGTAAGGATGCAATATGTTGAATGGTTTCATAGTAGAAGCTAAACTATAAACTATATTGAATTTGAATTGGAATTATGATCTGGAATTATGATGAAAGTCAAAATAATAAAGAAGGAAAAGAAGTGAACATGAGTAAAAAGTAGTTACCAATAGAAGATACTAATAACCATCGAGAAACCGAGCATGAGGGGATTCAACAAGAGACAAAGAGATCTATAATGTCCATCTATAATATATATCTAGTGGAAGAGATTTGTTTTAATATTTCAAGAGAGGTTATATATTGATAGTTACTATTTCAAGAGAAGTTATATATTGCACATATAAAGATAAAAAATTATCATTGTGATTATGATCATTACAAACATATTCAATGTTGAATAATTCCTTGAAGCTTCACTATAGCTCTTTCCACCATGGGGACCCCCTTAGCTTTATGGACCATTTTCATTTTCAAAGGAAAGATCTTCCCAGGAGCATGTGTTTGAGAAATGCAATAGAAACGAGCCCTATGTCTGCTAACAGAGGTAGTAAACAAAAGAATCCCTTTGTTCTCACTAAAGGAAATTCAAGAGAAAATAATAGAAAGTAAAGATCAATTGAATCCAGTTTGAAAGAACATTGCAAAGGAAAATAAGTAGTAATTACTTAATTTGGTAATTACTTGATGAAAGGCAACATAATAAAGAAGGAAAAGAAGTGAACATAAATCACAAGTAATGGTTCAAGACAATCTCTGCAAGGCCCCAGAGCTATGAATCAAGCATAAATACTACCATACCATGGATCTACAGTTGTTGGGAAAACAAAAAAAATACCCATCTCATGCCTGGCCAACTCCAAAAGCATCCTTCTAAGTAGAAGATTTGTATTGATTTCATCCAGTAGGTAGAAGCATTGCAAACCTTGCAACATACTCAACTCCGGATCTTTATAGAACATGCCACCAGAGAAAGCAATTACCATAAAAACAAAAAGAAAATGTTCATTAACAACCATTTAGAACAGATTATTGACTCAACTGAATAACACAAATGCTCATTAAGAAGAATTTATAACATATTCTTGACTTAGCTGAACGACATTCTTCCAAAGACTTATGCGAGTTAAATATTTACTGCAAAAATATTTTATTGGAAATAAGGAAATAGAAAGCAACCATATTCCAACCTATAGTCCTGGAAAAAAATGACTCTCAATCTGGCATTTGTTAACATTATTTGTGAATACTTATTCAATAAAATAAAATTAAAATAAAATATTTTTACTATGAAATAAGTTATGGTTTTTTTACATGTGGTATTGATAAGCCATGGTATTGTAAGAAAGCAAATTTACAAGTTAATATTGGTGGTAAAGTGAGGGTGAATATCCATGGTTAACAATCTTGTCATATTGTTATAAAATATTTTATTGTGAAATAATTTATGTTTTTTGGGCATGTGGTATTGATAATTCATGGTATTGACCCATGATATTGCAACCAAGAAGATGTATTTCAACCTTCTTCAATTCAAACAGTTCGGCCTCCTTGAAAATAATTCGAACACTCCTCTTTTGCTTGAGATTTGAATAATCTTGGCCTTTACCACGAATCCCTTCAAATATCCAAGATGCAATGCTGAAGAATGCCTTCAACTTATAATGGTCTTTAAGTTTGCTTGCAAATAAACTAAATTATATTTTCAATATAATCTAGGGAAATAAACCAACTAGGTTGGGAAAAGACAAATACTAATGAAGGTGGCAAGAAAGATCCACTGAAGCCACCAACTAGTGTGGGTAAAGAGAAATACTAACGAGGGTGGCAAGAAAGGTCCAGCGAAGTCATGGTAAGTATAATCTATGGAAATAAACCAACTAGGGTGGGAAAATACGAGGGTGGCAAGAAAGATCCCAAAATCCATGTTAAGGATTTGGATTGAAAGTCTTGATCTAAAACTCTCTTGAGTTTCTCTTCAATAACAATGAGAAATGATAAAATAGAATAAAATGTTTAGAAAATGATCCCCAACTTCTTTTTATGAGTTTTCCACAACTTTCTAGACTCCTTTTTATTATATTTTTATTGGTGGGGCCCACTTTCCACTAAGTGACTTTTTGCTGCCCTTTTTAATAAAATATTATTCGTCGCCATTTCTAATAAAACAATATTTGCCACCATTTTCTAATAAAATAATATTTTCCTCCATTTTTCCAATACTACTTTTCCCCTTTTTATTAATTATAATTAACCTTTTATATAATGTCAACAAAATTGGGCAAACTCAGTAATTTCCGCACTCACAAAAATCATAGATATTATGCACAATTAAGATATATTATTGGTAAGCACAACAATCTCATTCTCAATATGCTCCTAAAGGTGGGCCTATTCTAATAGCATTTGTAACTTGCCTTTCCAATGTGTAAATTGGAAGCATCTCCAAACCTATCACACTCTCTAAATCAAGAGTAATTATCCCTACAAATCTGAATCAACCCCAAAGCAAAACCAATAAGAAATAAATAAAAGTTCCCCTATGCGGTCCCAATTTTTCTTCCAAAGTGCACTAGGGTTTCACACAAAATAACCTATAATAGGTTAAGCCTGCCCCTAGGTGCAAAATAACCAAAATACTTAACTCCCTCTCCATCAAGAGAGTTATCTCAATCACGTACATGGTGATGCCATCCATGTTGACATTTCAAGAAACACTCGCTCAATGCAAATTTAGAAATTTCAGCACAACCTTGAGTTTCTCCAAATATATTTCATGTGAACATTAGTCTATGGGTTGAATCTAAAATATAAATTACAACAATATATATTGCACTTTTGTCCAAAATGATCTCGTGACTATGCAACATAAGTGGATAAAATTCCAGCCCCAAGTCTTTCAACTTTTTCATCAGCCCAATGGGTTAGCTCAGGCAGTTGTGTTGTGAATTACAAGCAAGAGGTCACAAGGTCAAGTCCCTAAGTTGATTGGCTCTATGGTATTATTGGGCCTCACTCGATGTCCTCACTAAGTTAGGTTGTCAAAAACTACAACCAACTAATTTTCCTTGATTAGCATCTTTAAAATGAGGGAAAGTACAATAGGATTTCCTCGGGATGTGTATTCCATCAAAAAACAATTGGGTGACCCCATAGGAGAAATTTTCTCTTATATTTGTCTTCATTCGAAAAACCCTAACAACCATTAGTGAAACTGATATATTGTACCATTTGATCTCTTCTCCCTAAGTCCGGCATATGTCTCCTTACCCTCCTATCGAGACCATATGTTTGAAGGTGGGAAATCTAATCCTAAAGGCACATTTTTCATTGTGAAATCGGGTGCTTGTGCTTGTTTTTTATTGGGAACTTTGGGCATGGATTATTAAGTGATTTTGAAGGAGGAAGTGTTTTGACTATAGCCTTGTTCCCTCACCTTAAATGGGGGGTTAATTCTCAACCCTAGTCTCGTGGGATCTCTCTTATTGGTTTATGGCTTTAGGAAGGGCACTACTTGGGAAACCTTGATTTTGGTAGTGTGTTCTTATTTTTTCATATCACATTTTTCACTCTCCTCTCAAATTACATGCCATATTTCATCAACTTCCCTCTCTGCGTTCACATAATCTTTGGGTCCACAAGGTGTTGGTACACCCCTTCCCCTTGTCCACATGTTTGGGTTGGGCTTGGAAATGTTCCCCCAGAGGTTGATGCAACTAAAAGAATGTTAAAAGAGTAGCATGGCCACAATCAAGAAACAAAAGAAAAGGATATTATAAAATGAAAAAGATGGCCAGGGCATTAAAACAACACATGGGAAAAAGCCAAACATGAGCTCTACACCTTCATTATGGACAACACATTGGTTCCTAGGTACCCATGAGTACCCCCACATCATTCAGGAACCCATGCACATCCCAACCCATGGTGGGCAATGAACCACCCCACCTTAAGGGGGAAATAACTACTTATATCATACACATAATGCTCTCATCTCCTGGAGCCTCGAGTAGTAATACAAAGAAAAATCAAAAAAAGGTAAAAGACAAATGAAGAAGGGTGGAAAAACAAAGTTTGGGGTAACTCATGTATCCATGATTACTCCCTCCTAAATCCATACACCTAAATATGTGGACATCCCTCATCATTACCATCCTCTTTTAACCCATGGCATTTGGCTTTGAGATCCTTCTATCCCTACCCACCTCTTCATTATCCAGATGACCTCCTTTCAAATGAAGGATGTACCTTAGACCTGTCTTTTTGCTTAGGAGCTCGGAACATCTAATAGGATTGTTTATTAACCACTCCTACCTAGGGAGTAACACTATTACAAGCTTAAAGCCCTAAATTTGGAAGGGAATTCCATTATGAAGTATCAATTTTCCCTTGATTAACAAGTTTGGTTCACTTATATGCACTAATGAATTATTGTACCTAATGATGAGGATGCACATTGGATCTTATATGTAGTTGGCAGGTGGTTTCATTATGGGATAGGAAACTTAACTAGGGTCCAAGCCCAACAGAGTATCATACTGACACCCCTAGCAGATGTGTTGAGAGCCATAGAAACCCATCATGTGTTAGAGCATCATTTCATGCCATGAGCACCTTAAGAGTTTTGTTCAATGCCTGCACATTATTTGCGAGATGATGCGCTTGGAACAATGTACCCCATCTGACTTAACATGATCATTGTTAGAAAATTATATATTACGGAGCAATGGAACACATGAAATAATGCAAAAATATAAACACAGAAAACGCACAAAACAAGAGAGACATAGATATACGTGGTTCACCCAGTTTGGGCTACGTCCACCCCGAACAGCCAGTCCTTCCTTTCTATTATCCAGCAAATGAAGAGACACAACCTACAGCAAAGCCGCTGTAATATCCTCTGTTTTCTCTCACAGTCTCACCTCTTTGTTTCTCGCTCACACACA
>APFE030916111.1:1144-19398 GCA_000404065.3 Pinus taeda
ATTGCTACTTCCAAGGCTTCCATCTTCTTAAAGCATTTGGATTCTAAGTGGCCATCTCAATTACAAAAGTTGCAATGTCTATCAGTCTTCTTCCCTTTGTTTTTATTTTCCTTATCATTTTGTTGAGTTGATTTTTCATTTTGATACTGGAATTGCTTAGGACCCTTGTTTGGATTAGGACCATTATTTTTAGGATACTGCTTCTTAAGATTCTTTGAATTTGGTTGTTGCTGGGTGACTAAGGCATTCTTAGAAGAGTTTCCAAGATTAAGAAGACCAAGATGTAAGATTTTTTCTTGTTTTCTTATTAAAGAATCACAAAAGGCATCAAAAGAGGGGGACTTGTAGTCTTTTCCTTGAGAAATAAATTCTTCTCTAGTAGAATGGAATGTGGAAACAAACATAGAGTAAGCTGGTCCCAACTTAGTAAGAATGGAATAGATAAGGCTACCATCTTCTTTGTTAACCTTAACACCTCCCAAAAAGAGTTTAAGGGTCTTGAACTTGGACAAGAAATCTTCAATGGAAGAAAATTTATTGGGGTCCAACGTAAGCAACTCATTTTCGAGTTGATGGGCTCTAATTTCTTTTTAATTCCAAAAACGTTAGTGAGTTGTTTCATTGCTTCATTAGGGGTATCAAGTTCTGCGTTATGGAATCTAAGGTTGGGGGAAATAGACATCCCTATAAACCCATGTGCTTGATCTTGCCTATTTTCCCTTTTGGCTGCCTTATCTTCATTTTTAGGTTTAGGTTCTTGGCCTGAGGCTATTCTAAAAGACCTTTACTTTTAAGTAAATCTACAATGTAGGACCACCATTTGAAGTAGTTGGTGTTGTCAAGAATAACTTGGCATGGACTTTCTATTTTTACATAAACTAAAGTTGTAGATGCTGAAACTAAGTGTTCCAATGGAAAGATCTCGAAAAATTAGGCCGATCCAAAAAAAGGGCTCTGAAAATAGCTTTCGGATGGAGAAGTTATGGCCTTTTGAAGAAATGTTGTTGAGGATGTTGACGAAGTGCATGAATATGTGAAAGTGAATGATAATGTTATATTTAAAAAAAAAAACCTGTCTAAACTTAATCTAATTAGCTCACTTTAAAAAAGATTTTATGTGACCCACTTTTATAAATATGTGAAAGTCATTTTTACAACGGTACTTTATGAGCTACTCCCTAAATTGTAACTTAAATAAAAGATAAAGAGACTTTAGAATTATAAGTGACTCATTTTTTATAATGGGCGAGAACACTTTTACATAACTTTAAAACATAAGTTACATGTGATTTTTGAAAAAGTAACTCAACAAAAAGAAAGACTTGAACTCAAGACCTCTATTCTCATAAAGTAACTTTGGACCAAGTGAGCTAGTTTAAAAGGTTAGTAATTTTTGGAAAAGAGAAAGGGTTTTTTTTTTATTTTTTTTTAGCCACTAAAGCTTTGGGTGCGTGCTTACTTGAAAAACCTCTTTTTTCCTGCAAAACAAAAAACCACACAACCCAACATAGACGTGCAAAAAAAACCAAACTTTATGGCTTGAAGTTAGCTTTTGTCAGAAACTAAATATTTTCCACAATGCTTCTGATTTTCCAAGATCACACTAAGGCGCGGTAGAAAAGAGCATACGCATGAGAAAAATCCTTCCTTTCTATTTCTGATTTTCCCAGATCACACAGAGTCGCAGGGCAAAGAGCATATGCATAAATGAAAGGTATAGATTAGGTAATAAAAAATAGAGAGCTAAATAAACCGAAATAAGCAAAGAGATGAATAACTAGAACTGCAAAAAAAATTGTATACCTTCAGATCTTAAAAATGACATAGTTAGGGCTACTGAAAACCTTTTCGCATGAAATGAAAGGGGTTCCTCACTAGAACAGATGCTTCTAACGCAATAGATTAGTCCTCTCGGCCCGAAACTAGCTAGAAAAAATAAATCTAGGAAACGACAATCGGATGTAGTTGTATTGGCTTTGGATTTGGATCACCAATGGATATGGCCCTCAAATAGCTCTGATACCATGTAGGAATTTACAGATTAAGTTCCTCAGATAGAACACCAAAGAACACCACTCACAAATAGATCACAAATCAATACACCAGTATTCTTGACGTGGTTAAAACCCTCAAAGAGGGAAACAGTCCACGACTTGAGCCAACACGGCCACTTCAGGAAATTTATTAATAAAAGAAAGAAAATTTACATAAGCTTTTCTCATGAATGGTCACACTACGAATGACCCTCCATGCTCTTTACATAGATATCATGGACCAATCGGGTGTTAAGCCACGGATCAAGTGTCAGTAATACCAAGGAGAGAATGAACCGTCAGATCACTTCATGTCTAGAACATATCGTGACCGTCAGATTGTAAGTTACAAATGTACATAGTAAAGAAACACACTTTACCTAACTCTACACTAGACCAAGTTATACTTAACTATTTCCTATGTGTCAGAATATCCTAACAAAAGGCAGAAAATAATATGAAAACTAATAAGTAAGGCAAGGAATTTATTCCAAATATGAGGCCCAACACCAACCGGTGCATAAGATTCAACATTTATTTGTTTTAAGGGTCAATCTATGTTTAATTGGAAGTTTCTATAGATATAATCTCATCATCATGTACTTTTCTTTCCATATTGAATGTAATATGTGAACCATATTTAACCTTTAGCTTTGAAAAAAATTATAAAAACAAAAAAGTGAAAGTAGAATAGTTGTGTACTCATTCTTAAGTGTTAGTTTTTTTACGGTTGTACTGTTATTTTCTTTAGGTAATTACATTTAATTATTTACATATATAATTCACCCCACGACATCATAACATTATTCAACAACATATGAAACTATATAGAAAGAGAAATATCATCATCAATGTAGCAAAATATAATGGCACAATAGAAGAAAATAATTCACACATAGAGGCACCAAAGTTGGTCAAAGATAAGGGAAAAACCCCACAAGGGGGGAAACCCTTTCAAATTTTTCTTCTTATTACACTGTCATTGAATGTTTCAACAAAGAGAGAGTACAATGATCCATATCTTCAACCACAAATCTATCTTGAAAAATCAATTAAAAAACATCCAAGAGATGAACCCAACAATATTAATAACCAAAACCCTAATTCAGAAGCCTACGGTCAATTGTCATCAATTGTCGAATTGTGCGGTCAACTGTCAAACTAAAACCTTAGATCCCAACTGGATGGAGGAAGAGATATGTGTGCAGTTGAGAGTTTCCAACTACATGGATCAGCCTACATCCTTGTGGTTGTATCTTTGGTTGTGTCAAGCTTGCAGTTGGAAACCAAAACCCTAAACACATGTGCAAGCTTCGGACCCTGCAATTTCAGACATCTACGAACCAATCTTTGTAATCCAACCTCGGATCTGTGTGAACTAATCAATGAAGAAGATAAGAATAAGATGCTTGGTGATATATTAATGAACTTGAGGTCACTTGTATTTATAGGCTTCCAAGGGTGTCCATTTGTTGTTAGGGCTGACCTATCCTTTTGTGCACATGTGGGATTTTCTTCAAAAATACACTTTCTCTTGTCCAAATTGAGTGCTTCAATAGTCAAAATTGGTCCTCTCAAAAAGAGGAAACTAGTCCCATGGTTATAATTTTCCATTAAGATACCAAAAATTAACAATCCCTCTCATCTAAGGAGAAATTCCAACTACATGATATAATCATCACATGTATGATGTCATCAAATCATATCATATCCAAATATCATGTCATCAAATGTCATCACTACATATCTCAGCTCATCTTTGCTCATCTTTTCTCGTACCTGCTCATGACTACTCATCTTTTCTATGGTCATATGTTGAACACTCTCGATTCTAAAAGAATAATAATTCAACATCGGAGGGGAGATCAATCTACCACCCTCTACCCATTGGGGAGCCACTTATACCACCTGGAATTATTTCCAGCAGGAAGCCAATGTTAGTACTCAAGAATCTTTGCTAGCCGGGATCCAATGATATGACCCGGAAAACTCTGACAGTGGGGAGCCAATGCTACAACCCAATAAATTCTATTAGTGGGGACTTAATGTTATGAATCAGGAAACTGAAGACAATAAGAGGGATGTCACTTACATTATGAGGTAAGGATTGCACCTATCCCACTTCCTGGTGATAATAAGAGGTATACCAATCACCATAAATAGTAAGGATCACACCTATCCTATTATCTGGTTATCTTCCCAACATGGACCTAAAGAGTTAGTGGTAGAATACATGCCTCTCTAGCTTGAGTAGGATGCCACTTACCATAAATAGTAAGGATCATGCCTAACTCAAGAACTCATCATCCATTGGCTAGAGGGGTGGGAAAAGCAAATGCGAACTGGGGTATACTTTGCAAAGACCAAGATAGGGGAGCAACATCGTCCACCCTATGGGTGATAAATAGGGGTGATATTCTATTATCCAAAGATCCCTCAACCTTAGGAGCCCTAAATCTCAATTCCTCACCCTATGAGCTTAGATAAGGGGGAAGAAATAACATAGTTTCCTCAATCATCCCAGACCTTTACTCAAGAGGGTAACATCCATAAATCCATGTTTCTCTCTATAGATGAGAAACATATCAACGTGCTCACATTTGATACAAAATTGACCATCTCACTGAAGAGTTGCCTCAAACATCACCAAGAGAATAAATCCACAGTTTTCATGTTCACGCAGAACAACACATCAAATAATATGTTAGAAAAAATATATTTCAAAAAAGGATATCTTATTCATCCTCCATCTCATGGAGGCAACAACCACAAGCCTAAGCTTGTCTCATACAAAAACAACATCTCAATCTTTCTCCAAACTACATATGGGATTCTTTGCCAATCGAATTCCACTCTTGTTATCTGAATATATCACTTTCATATCTAGAACCTGCTCAAATATATCTCCAAAGATCTTTCTTAGCAAAACTACCCCGTAGATAGTGATGTTAGAAACATTGTACTCATTCTTGGTCATGCTTAAAGCTCTGGAATTATATTTCCTACTTTTCCATGATATCATTATAGATATAAAGCCACCTACATGTGTTCTTTCTATTTCTAGCCCAATAATCAGTGTATCCATGTGGACTCATATCTTTGGAAGATATTTCATAGTGGTTAGCTCCCTTTTATGCTCGATCATTAGAGGCTCACTACCTATCATGAATAGATCATCAACATATAAAACCAAAATCAAAATCAATGGAATACCTTGGATCAACTTAGAGGTTTAGATCGGAATGGCCTCTAGGCTTCACCAGGTAACTGACCATATAGGATACCCGTATCAAGGAGCTTGCTTCAAACCATACAATTATTTCTACTCATAAAACTCTCCCTCATCTGCTCCATATATATAGGTTTGTCACACTCCTTGTGCGCTCCTAGTCTCAGAGATAATATTTTATTTTTTGTATCATATAGGCTCAACTACACCCATAGGAATCCTTTCGTGTAGTTGGGAGGCTTATAATCACACCTTTAATCCTTTCTCCCAATAGTTATGGCTTTGACTAGGAGAAATATTCTCTACATAAGTCTAAACTTGCTGAAACTTCTTCAACAACATAAGATGGTAATTCATGTCCAAAATCCTTCCTTGAATAGTCAAGCGTTTTCTTTTCAACTAATGATAGTTGTTGGGATATCATCAATATTCTCTCCCTCTAAATGGGAAGCCTCTTCAATAATCATTATTCATGACATCAACCTATCTATCATAATATTTTCATGCTACAACAAAATTGTTAGATCACAAACTATATCAGGTTCTCAAACATATCTCATAACAAGTCATCATCATGTCATCAAACATTCATCAAGGGTTAGTGACATATAAGTGTATCGCAGTACTTCAAGGATCATAATCAAGTCAATTTATCCAATTCTACCACAGTCAGATTTACTGGCTTAAAGAAACATTACCAAGACCAATACAAGAATCAATTTTATTGTTGCACTTTCATCATGCTTATCAAAAGAATTAACAACGATATCATGATACCATATATCAAAATCAATGTATCTAGCTTTCTTTATGAGATCAAGAAATCCACCATGTCTAAAATGTAAGATCACCAATATATCACATGTACTAGAAATCAAACTTACTTTCATATGCATGCATGAGGGTGATATTCTTGGCATACCTCAAGGCTTACCTTGTCATCCAATATTGCAGCTATAACAATGCACTATGTATACCTTGTAGTATTAATGTACCTTTGAATCTTATAACACTTGTTTATCATTTGCAACTATAACACTTTGTCATATTTCCACTAGTTCTTCTCTTCCTGCACTAGCTCTCTTTTCTTACACATTAGATGATCCTCAAGAGGATATGTTTTTCACTTCTCATCTAGAGGTTAGAAGTATAGATATACTCAAATACTCATGTAGGAACTATAAGTGATAATAATAAAAAATAAGTCAAAACAAAAATAGTTTCAAAAATGAATAACGTAAATCTAAAAGATACTTATATTTAACGAGAGGTGATAATCTTCCTCTTGAACCATCCTTGCCTTCAATATTTCCATCAACAATCAGACCTAATTGAGACTAGCCAATTAAGGGTTAAACTAAATATGTCACAAGTGCTAGATCAATATCTTACTGATCATGCTAAGACTACAAAACTCAAGCCTTTATCATACCCCAGGGTTTCTTCAAACCCTCACCTCATGATATCCATCAAACCATAAAAACCAAATTTCCTAGGGTTTCCTTCAAACCCTAGCATTCTTTTAAGTCTCTTCCATATTATTTTTCTTCCATAAAATTTGTCTTCTTAGGTGTGATCTCAATTACTTTTATTCATCCTAGCGCTGATACAATGTTAATTTTTCTTAGGGCTATATTGTTCTTTGCTTTAGATAATTGTATTGCATTATATACATATGGAATTCATCCCACAACATCATAACATTATTCAACAACATATGCAACTATACAGAAATAAAAATATCATCATCAATGCAATGAAACATAAAGGAACAATAGAAGAAAATCATTCACACATAGAGGCACCAATATTGGTCAGAGACTAGGGGAAAACCCCACAAGGAGGAAAACCCTTTCAAATTATTCCTCTTATTAGATTGACATTGAATGTTTCAACAAAGAGAGAGTATATTGGTCCATATATTTAACCATAAACCTATCTTGAAAAATCAACTAAACAACATCCAAGAGATGAACCCAACAATATTAATAACCAAAACCCTGATTTAGAAGCCTTTAATAAATTGTCATCAACTATTAGATTTTACGGTCAACTGCAATCAACTATCAAACTGAAACCCTGGAGCCCAACTACATGGAGGAAGATATATGCATGTGATTGAGAGCTTCCAACCACATAAATGAGCTTATTTTCCTATAGTTGTAACCAAAATATTACTTTGTCAAGCCTGTAGTTGAAAACCAAAACCCTAAACGGACGTGCGAACTTCGGACCCTGTAATTTTGGACATAGGAACCAATCTCCACGACTCAGCCTTAGAAGTGTGCAAACTAATCAATGAAGAAGAGAAGAAGGATATTCTTGGTGACATCCAATTGAGCTTGAGGTCACTTGTATTTATAGGCTTCCAAGGGTGTCCATTTTTTTTTTAGGGTTGACCCATTCATTTGTGCACATGTGGGATTTTCTTCAAAAATACACTTTCCCTTGTCCAAATTGAGCACTTAAATAGTCAAAATTGGTCCTCTCAAAAAGAGGAATCTAGTTCCATGGTTGGAATTTATCAATGAGTTTCCAAAATTTAACATTATTTACATTCTGAATTCCTTTTTATTCTTGTTTGTTTCAATTTGGGATTGATAGTACATGTGGATACACACAAGCCTTGGGAGCTACCTTGGAGACATCTTGGAAAAAATTAAGAGTATATTTTCTTCCATACTCATAATGAGAAGAAACCTTCCTGTTCAATTTCATAGACATAAATATCCATGTTATGTCAAATTATGTGGCTTTGACATTAATGACAGACTTCTCAATAATTTCCCCCTTTGTCATTGATGGAAACACATCTATCATAATTCATCTTGTCGATAATGCTCCCATTATCTTCATGATTGTTCTCTTTCTCTCCCCTTTTGATATTAATGGAAAATGGGATTCTCCCCTTAACTTATTTTTATCCATATGACTTTCTAGCTACTCCCCATGTGATGGTATTTACCACTCTTGTCAATGCAATAACTCCAATCCATGATCCACATGCATCTAAAACCTATTTCTCATAGTTCATCCTTTCAAATAAGAAACTATTGATTATTCCTAAAGAACTAACATTTATAGAACTTGTATGCACTGTTGTTTTCTTCCTTCCATGAGCACTTATTAAAGAAAATTAGCTCTTATCTCATAGGACATCAATCCATTGTAAATATTTAGAAGCTCTGTGTACAAAGGATTTTTCCTACAAGAGAATAAAATAAGAGTCCACATTTATGCAGAAAATGAAGTGCTAGCTCCTCCATAACCTCCCTTCAGATGAAACAATGTAGAGTGGTTGGTTTAAGAAATCAAGTGTAACTATTTATAATTTTTCTAGTTTTGAATATCCTTTCCTTCATCAATTGCTTCCAATTTCTTGTGCTTTTCAATCATTTCTGGTCTTTTACATACTATGATGTTCCTTCTCTCTCTTGCAAAGTACTGCTTCATTTTGAGCCTTGCATGTAAATAAATTTCTTAATCAATAATCTATGATAGACTTGGTGTTCTAGATTGTCATCATTGGTGATTATCCACAAAAATTTGTATTATGTTTCCATAAAGGGGTTGTAGTGCAACCTGCTAACATGAATTTTCCCACGTTTGCACCCTCCAACCACTTAGAGATGGTTTCTCATCAGGATTGGGAGGAGATATATATTGTCCTTCAACTACTGCAACATATAAGACTGATCCTCTACTAAATGGATCAAATGAAACTACATAAATTCTTGAGGCCCATGTAGTAGTCATAGCTAATTGAGTTTCTACCTATATACTCACGTATGTATATAAATTGGGCACTCAAGAACATTGAAGTAAAATGGATTTTATTATCTCTTTATCACACTTTGATTGTATATTTTTCCCTTCTATTAAAATTTATTCTTTCCAACTTAACAAATATGAATTCATGGATGAAAATCCTACACATAATGGAGGGTTCAAAGAGGGTGGAACACCAATTCCTTTTTTCATCTTAACTATTTCCTAAGAGTTGCGTTCAAGGATAGAAGTAATTTACCAAACTACAACTATTTATGGATTCACACCTGTAACATTGGCTACAAGAATTGTACCTATATCTGTTATAATAGCATCAATAGTCATAATGCCAATTTGCCTAGCTCTGAACAATCCTTTTTATAGAAGATTCCTCTAGACTTGTTAATCCATACTTCTTCAATGTTATGTGTTGCACTTTGTAAGGCAGTCATAACAACATTAAATATTGAGTCACTTCCTTTCCATCCATCCATCTAGAATTATTTCATCATGGCAAGGCTACATAGTATATACGAGTTTCCTTAATTTAGACTTGGATCTTGAACTTGCAGAACTAATTCATGATTTTCTATTTTTTGGCTTTACCCATTTTCTTCTTGAAATTTTGGTGATTTTTCATTTTTCATAGTAGGAAGAGTTTCTTATTGGAATGGATTAGGAGAACATATCATTCAGCTTCTGCAATCATGTGTTATATGTCCAATATTGTGACATTTATAGCATTGTATATTTTACTTGAATAATGGAGAAGATGAAACATAAATTTTTTGTAGCCAATATGTCCTCTACTTTTATAGCTTGCATATTGATTTTTGGAACACTATTAAGAGCTTATATTTCTTGTACAATCATTCCTATTATAAGCTCTACAATCTCTTTCCTTGTTCCCAAAATTAGTACATGAAAAACAATGTCCAAAGAATATGATTTGATATCTAGATAAGAAGACTTCTCTTGATGGTTTCCTAAAATTTCTTTGCCTTGGAGGAGGTTCATTCCTTGGATGATTATTATTGTTACTTCATAACGAGAATACTCCTTGATATTATCAACATAATGTTTGGAAAGGTAGAACTTGCAACATTATTCTGGTTTTCATTATGATTTGACCTTTGGAGAATAATGACACTACTTTCATATTTTTCGTCTAATTTAGCCTTTGTAGATTTGGAGCTTATATCTTTTTTGCATGGAGATTCTCTTGTATAACCAAGTCCTCATTTTTCAAAAGGTTATCTATGATAGATGAGAATTCCATTGAATGATTTATAACTCTTTAGACTCTTGCATAGCTTGTCAACCTCATTTCTCAATGAGATAATCTCTTCTTCAAGCTTCTCACATTTTTTTTTAATTAATCAAATCTTCATTACTTCTTATATTCTGTTATCTTCTTCTACATGAGTTGTTAAGGAGATGACTTATTCTTTTTATATCCTTTCTTGTTAACAAACTTTTCCTCAAGATTGTTAAATTCCCCAAATATTTCCTCTAACTGGAATCTTAGAAAGGCAACTTCATCCTTTCTACTATCAAGGTCATGATTCGTTTCTTCAACATTTTGCATCTGCTTCTTAATCTTGTCATTTTCTCTTCTCAATCTATTTATTACTTCTAGAGTAGACAAAATATTTTCTTTAGGATCTACTTCAACCTCTACTTTAAAGTCTTCTCTATCTTTTTAGTTTTTCATGTTTTTAGTGCCTTCATTTATTTCCTTTGATTCTTGATCATATTTGTGTTCTTGTTCCACATACTTTGGTTCTAGATCAATAGAAATAAAACTATATTCTCCATAATGTTTTTGTAGTTTTTCCTAAATAATTTTAGTTGAATAACATTGACCCACCTTGATTTTTACAGAATTTGATAAATTACTCAAGATTGCTTTTGTCACTTTTGTATTGAATTCGTTTGAATCCTCTATAGTTGTGTTTCAAGTAATAATAGATACCCATACTTGAAAATCAAGAGCAATGAAAAAGGAACCACTTTCTTGAGTTCCATAATACATATTTTGTTTCATCAAACAAGGGAGCTTTTCCAACCTGATTGAATTCTAGTTTCATGACTAAGGAGGAGATACCTTCAGAGGGTTTGGAGGCTTTCCTTCCCAACCTTAACATTTGTTCTAGGTGATCTTCCTTCTAGTTGTTAGGCTAAGACTAAAGGAACTAACTCAAATACCAATTGTTGGAAATATTGGGGTGGGGGAGGGGGTGGTGAATCATTATTTCTTTCAATTTTTATATTAATCTAGTTAAAATATTTCACAATAGGAAAAAAAAGGTATACTGAAACAAAAATAAATTTATTACTAAACACAATAGTGAGGACTCCAATCCTATTTTACAAAATTTATGCTCTAACCAGTACAAAACAATCTCCTTATTCTTCAAGACTCCAACCTTGAATGAGAACTCAAATCATCAAATATAAATCCAAGCTCCAACTTGGTCTCAAGGAGGGCACCAATCCTCAAATTTTGGCTCCAACCACTACAAAAACGTCAACTCTCATAAGGCTCCAAACTTGAATGACGAATCCAATCCTCTATTACAAAATCAGGCTCCAACCTATACAATACTTCAACAAGTCTCCAACCTCTAACTATTTCAAAAAATTCAAAAAAAACTTTACTAAAACATTACTTCAATGTGGCTTCAATTCCACTCCAAGAGATTCTCCAAAGTTTTCTCCAGTTGGTCTTTAATATTTGCTCCAATGCTACCTCAAGTTTACTTCAAAAATTTCTTTAAGAAGAATTCAATGTTGGTCCAAGGTCTACTTCAAGTGAGGCTACAAAGACATCTCCATAATCTCTTCAAGTTTTCTTGACCAAGTCTCCTCCAAATTTTCTAAAACATGTTTGCTCCAGTGTTCTTCAATTTTTCTCAAATTGTGTCTCCAAGTTTTCTCAAGGGGTCCGTTGGCTACGTGGGGCCTGACCCAGGTTCAACAGTGAGTTTAGCCAATTAAATCCCAATACTACTGGCCCTTTTGGCAACAATGTGTAGATCGCGGACTGGGGTCTCACCTGAAGTAGTATGGGAGGGTGTTGGAACTAGGTTTCCACACCCTAGGGATGTCTTGATGAAGATTATGGAGGTTTGTGATCTGTGCGTTGCGCTGCTCCGCGCAACTTTCTATCCTTCGCAACCGGTGTGCACCTTTGTAAATACATTATTATTCTAACCCGATCTTTACTCTGCTATTATATTAGTGCTTATCTTAGGTTGTGCAGGTGCAATATTCTTATTACTTATTCAACTTTTATATAAGCGAGTGTACTCGAAAACAATATAGATGCATGAAGACAACCAGAACATAGAAATACATAGTTACAAACAGACGCACAATATTCTGAATCAATCATATCTTTATTAATACTCAAGTTTAGTTACAGACTTGACTCCACCCTATGCACTTAGCTATAGGGATCCGTGCACTCAGCTATAGATTCTACTAGGCCTCTACACACTTAGTTGTAGAGCCTCTACCTACTACTAAAATGCAATACACTTTAGATTCACTTCTATCTTCCAACCATGCCTTCACATCTATCTATTTCTTCTTTTCTACTCAGCTAATCCATCTTTACACTTAGAGCCTCGCTCTATACACAACTTTACAGTAAATTACATTATTTTGGGTGGACAACCCTCTGACTCATCCTCGACTCTCACGCTTGCACCCTTTCTTCACAGAGTCTTTATAGTACAATGACCAAAACATGGGCTTTAGGCCCCAAAAACATCTTGTGAGGGGATCCTCTACCCAACAGGCCCCTAACACAATCATCGTGACTCGTCCTGAGCCACTGCTGGTGTGGCGATCTTTGTACGAAGCCCCTCCAACTGTGCCTGTGTTGCACGAAGGTCCGGAGCACATTGTTTTGCCATATGTTGGATTTTCTCTACTCTTTCTGCTAAATGCTTGCTTTCAGGGGCAAATCCCTATCTTAAAGCATGCATCAACTTCATTTGTGAGAGCTTTCATTCAATATCGATAGTGATGTGGAAAGCCTCATCAATCCAAGGTTGGACGCGTGCTTTAAGTACTGCCTCTTTATGTCATGCGACATCCACCTATTCCGTCAATGCCTTCGCCTGCTGTAGCTTCACCAACCGCTGGGTTAGGAGAACTGTCTGTGTCATTCCACGCACACTGTCATCCTATACTTGAAGCTCCCTGGCCTTTGTTTCTAGGTGCTGTATGGTGGGGTCCTCCTGTAAGGAAGTGAGGACCGCAAAGGATTCTTCCAACATACCCGTACAGGTCTTCACTTCCTGTCCTATTTCCTCCAACCCTTTTTGGATAGCGTCAGTGCACTATTCTCAAACTTCTGGAGGCGTGGACGACTATGCCTTTAATTGCATTTCAACAATCTTTAGGTTAAGGTCCAGTTGGATCCTCGTTGCTTCCTCCTTTGCCTTGCGGAATCCACTAGCCAATTTGTGGATCCACACCCCTATTGGTAGGTTTGTCGCAATTTCTAGCTCTAGGGCATGGCAACATGCTACCTCTACAATTTGCTCCAGCTGCTGGTTCTGCACCACCACTTCATCGCGTTGTAGGCTAAGCTACTCGATGTTGATTCGCTGTTCACTTAGAATTTGCACTATGCATCCTTCCCTAGCACGGAGCTCTGCTATCGCTCTATCCTATAGCTAGTATAGTATATCTCATGGAAGGGTAGCCAAGTTTAGGCCAAGTCCCTTGATCCGGCCCACCATGGCTCTGTCCTCCGTGTTTTCTAATGTCAATGCTCCTTTCAGTAGCATGACAGTGTTAGTCATTTTGGCCCACAATAGATGCTCTGTTGTTGATGTACCTGTAGCACCGTAGGTGACTACCATTCCTTCTTGTGGGGGGCACACTTGAAGTCCCTGCAGTTGTGCCCTAAGGGCCCCCAACACATTTTGCTGCTCTGTCATTGCTTCCTGGAGTGCTTCCCTGGTGACCTCGCAAACTATGTCGCTGATGTCATATAGATCACCCTCTGTTAGTGTAATAGGCTCCCCATCCAGTTTGGACACCTTGGTCTTCTTCCGTGGCCCTGTTCATTCCATGTCGCGTGATCATTTCAGTTGTGTTGATGTCATGCTAGAGTCGACACCTTCCGTCGTGTCTTCACTCCCTTGTCAAGTGGTCAGGTTTGAGCCTCTTTCTTCCTACATCGTGTTGGCTCCAGTTGTTGCTTCTTTTTCGTTGGCCTTGGTTTTCTCTTCGGCGGCCTTTGTTGCCTCACGGGAAGCTTTTACCTCCTTAGCGAACTGTTTGTTCCGCTTTTGTTGTGCCAGCAGCTTGGCGACCTCCTCTTGTATTTGAATCATTGTTTCATGATGTGTTGCTAGATTCGGCACATTCCATTCTGGTGGCCATGAGTCAAGCACTATGAAAAATATGTCATCAATCACGATGAAGGGGAATTTGGTCCATTTTTGCTCCAGATCCTTCTGCGTCCTGATATACACATTGTACATATATGCCTTCAAGTATGCAAAGCTCCGCAGATTTTTGTGTGTTGTGGGGAGGCATGGTCGTTTGTTGATCCACATCCATATGCTCGCTTCCATGAGTATCCAGAAGATCTTGGTCTCGCGGATCCACGTGGCGTCCCTTGTTGCCCATAGTGACACGTATTTCACTGCCTCCGGCAAATCCTGGTCAAGAGGAGGAAACTGACTATCCTCCGCTAATTCCCCTACAACCAACAAGATGGATAAGAGCAACCATGTGTAGTGGAAGGTCTTAACCTGCTCCCGGGCCTCCTTGTAGTTTGTTAGAAACTCCTTGCAAAGGAACTGCACCCAGTTGAACTGTACAGCCTCTACATTGTTCGACCAACACGATGACCATTGCTAGTACCTCTTTGCTGTGGCATTTTCTCATCAATTTTCTAACCAGCAGCTGGGTGGCTATGTGCACCCCTTTGTCTTGAATGCTAGTAATGACATCGACCCTCTGCTTTTTCTCCAACTTGTATTTCTTTTTCATGGCTTCTGCGAGCAATAAGTCTCCACTTTGGCCAGCTTTTTCCATGGGGTCCTTTCCCATACAACGAAGCTAATAAATCCTATGAATAATCTCTGTCATGATGGGAATCGGCTCCTCCAGCCACAAGTAGCCATCTTGCACTAGGCAAAGCAGTTGCCCGATGACGAATATCGTGATTGGTGCTCGATGAAAGTGTGGAATCCATAGTAGGTGGAGCAGCCTAGCCTCCTCCACCCACAACGAAGGGCTCTGCGTAGCTTATTTGGCAGTACTTTCAATAAATCCCACACCTCTCCTGGTAGTTTTCATCTTATTCGAGCGGTCTGTAGTTGTTCGTGACTTTGGAGGCTCAAACACTGCTTAGCGCTCAACATTGTAGGCTCTCTGTAACAACTCAAATCTCAAACAAACAAGTGTTGTCTCGTGGCCCATCTTGGTAGTTTTATAGGGTTTTTCGAATTTGTATTTGATCGTTCCCCCCATTTCTGAGTCATTAATGCATTCTTGGTGGCAGATCATCCCAAATCTAGTTCCAACGCCATGTCTTAATTGCCTGCCACCCGCTCCCTTTTGTCTTAAGTTGGATATCTTGTCATGAATAGTGACACCAACAGTCACTTCCCAGCCTGCCCATGCGGTAACGCAGCCCCCTACACGCAGGCATGACCCCTGTGACATACTGACCCTACGCGCAACCCCCTTATCGCGCAGTGCCCCTATAGACTCTTTTATAGTAACGCGCTCTCTTTCAACTACATGGACTGCTAAGACTATGTTCCCTACAGATAGTCAGGTGGTTGCACCACCTGTGCGAGGCTTCAATTCAATTTCTAGCCTAGTCCATGGGCACTCCTCAATTTCCCTCGTGACAGTCAGTGTCATGCATTCTTCCTTATGCGTTGCACTCCCCAGGTTACTTTGTCTGGTAATGTGCGGTCATAGCCATGGTAGCAGAGCCATAAATTCTCGGCAAAAATCTTCTAATGCAATAATATTTCGGCCCATATCTTACCCGGTCATTCTTAGTTTATTAATGTAGCATGCTTGCGTATATTCAGCTTCCAGTTCTTTGATTTTTCATCCATTAACATGCTTTTCTTCCTCAGTTGTACCCATTCTTTGAGTTCGTGAAACTTAAGGTTCCCCTAGCGAATGGCTTCCTGATCCTTCATATGTTCAACCTCGCACGACTGCATAATTCCTTCGTCCTGGTCCCCGCATATTGTTGCAACTATGTGAGGATACCTTCCTCCCAAAACTATGGCCTCAACTCTGTCCGTCATCTTCGGGATCGTCCCCATGCTTAGATCCTTGTACATGGCCCTAGAGACCCATCGGACTACTGGTATGCGCAGGTCCCAATCAGTTCGTCTGGCATGGTGAACCTTGTTCAGGATCCCACATACCTTCTTGAATGCTTCTACGTGGAATGATTGTGGTGCACGTTTCTTTTGATACTGCTACGTCTGGTTCTGATTTCGATCCTTAGTCGAGGGTGTGCTTATGTGGAATGCACAGCACATGTCTGTACCCAGCAACCCAGGTGGGCACACAAGCTGCTTCATCTTGGCTGCTTGGATCTCATTCGATGTTGGAGGTTTCCAAACTGTAAGCACATCTACCTGCTACATTCGTGCCAGTTTATAATGGTCTCCTAATGTGTACTCCACCATTGTGCAGGTGTTGCATGCAGTGCCCATTACAACGCACCGTACTGCTGTTGTTTCGGTACTGTGCTTTCAAATTTTTCCAGGAATTCATCCACCACTATCACTCCATCATATGTTGGCAGTTCCCTGGCCTCTGTCATCATGCAATGCAGTGATCTAATCATCATGTTGCAATTCATCTTTGTCACTTCATGCAACCAGTTCTTCCAACGCTCTACTTTTTCATCTGAGTCTGAATTACAGGAGCTGCCGCGCTCCCATGAGCTTCTCCCATTTGCATTCGGGTTCACCCGATCCTAGTCTCGGGCCATTATCTGGTAAATAAAATCCATCTCATCATCGCTTTCATCGTCGCACACTGGTTTAGTGTAACGCGCTCCTTCGGCAGGGTCTAGCGGGACTACTACATGTAGGGACTTTTTCTCAAATATCATATTTCGCTTCTTCAGGCTGATGACTCCATTCATATCAGTGGCCTAGTCTATTCCTAGCAATGCGAGATAAGGATTGTTGTCATCGACAATCTCTATTGCTTTAAAGTCCGTCTGTGTGCTCGCGCCTTCGATATCAACTATTACCCCTTGCAACCTCCCCATGAGCAAAATCTTCTGTTGGTTCACCATTCATAATTGAATAGGGGACCATTGCAACACGGGCCCACCCATGCATTCCCATGTTTGCTTCAGTAACACATTCGTGTCTGATCCCAGATCTAGGATGACCTGATCCATTTCATACTCACCAATCTATGCCATCAATCTCATTTCCCTCCCAGTGCGTAATGCATGCTTCCCTAATTTCTAGACTACACATGTGTTATGAAACCAGCTCACAAAAAGATAGAAAATATAGATCAACACCTTAGAATTCAGCCTCTTCGAGGGGCCAACCTCCTTTACATTACACAAATGAATGATTCCTTCATGATTCAAATGAAAAACCCTCCTTTCTATATATAGGAGTCTAAGGAGTCACAATATAACCCAACCGACCTAACAATAATAATATAAAGCCACAAAAATAACAATAGAGGGATTCTATGGGGCATAGTAATAAACATATGGGGACAATAGGGGCACAACAATATTAATAAGGGATGCAACTACAATAGTAATGGGGTAATCACTAGTATTGTAAGGACCTAACATGCCCCTCTCCTTCAAGAAAGTGTTGTCCTCAACAATTGATTAGTTCTAGATGCTTCTGTATAGAATTCAAATCCTCCCATGTGGAATCTTCAGCAGATAAGTTCTTCCACTTGATGAGATACTCCAAAATTGATCGATTTTGTAGCTATCGAGTTCTTGTTGCTGTGACTGCTTCTGGTTCCAATATAATTCTTCCTTCCTCGACAAGTTCTGGCAATATTGTTTGAACTAGGAGCTTTTCGCCTATAACCTTCTTTAGACATGAAACATGGAAAACTGGGTGCACTCGAGAAGCTGCAGGAAGCTCCAATTTGTATGCCACAGTACCAATCTTTTGCAACACCTTGTACAGACCATAATACTTTGGTGATAATTTATTATCCTT
>APFE030916121.1:7771-19982 GCA_000404065.3 Pinus taeda
TTTTGAATTTCCTCCAACGTTGAGGGGAGGGGTTAGGGGGGCTATGGGTGGGGAGGGCGGCGGGGAAGTCAAAGAGCGATTCCCCTCTTATGTCACCATTTGAGCGATGCTCTCAAGAAAGTAGTCTTCATTGGAGATATCCCAAGTATTATCCTTTGTATATTGATTTCAAAATGTTCCACTATTTCTCTTTTAATTTCCTAAAATTTATTGATGTTCTCCCCCCCATGAGAGACCTGAGTTATATTTTTTTTGATTCCTTGAACTTGGCTTGTTTGTGTTAGAATTTAGTGTTCATATTCCCCGCCTTAACCAAGTTATTTCTGGATTTTAGTATCCAATATTCCTTTTCCTTTCTTAGGTTTGAGTGGAGATCCTTAAAATTTTCTTCTTCATTACAGAGGTCTGATTCCTAGATCAATATTGTTTCCATTCTCCCTTGGTTTGAAGCAAGTTTCGATTCCATGTCTTTGATGTTGTTCTGTCTTTCAGATTGATGATCGTTTGGCTAATATTTAATGTCTCCTTTTAGTCTGTGAATATTGGACTCCGAGATGGTGATTAGGCTTCCCTCAATCCAACCCACTCGGGAGAGGGAGACCATTTCCAAGAAAATAGGGGATTCCAGCCAAAGAGGAGAGAATCGAAAGGGGATAGGGCCCAGATCTAAGGGTTGAGAGATCGATAAGATGATGAGGTAGTGGTCTTAACCTACCAATGATAGGATGGAGGATTTGAGGATATAATTTAGGGTTAGGAGGTTGTCAGCAGCAAGGAAGCAGTCCATTTGGGCCACTATATGATGTACCCCCCTCCTTTGTTAGTCGAAGTATACAATAAAATTTAATGTTTGACATAAAAAATGTTCAAGTTTAGCATGAGGTCCTCCATGCATTCTTGCTAGGCATCGTAGATCACAGAGTGTCGACGTTTTTCATGGCTTCCCATTGTTGTGTTGAAATATCCATAAAAATGTAGTTATACTCAAACTGTGTGTCTTTTAGCTCCATTAGGGAACCGCAACATTCTTGCTTTTCTTGAAAATCTGTGGCCATGTATAAATTGACCACTATGAAGCGATGTTATTCTTTTTAATTTTAAAAATAGTTATTATCCAATAAGTTGTTCTTAAGGTACTTACTAGTTGCAGCTTCAACTAATTCCATAATGTACAGAGTCCTCCTGATGATCCTCTTGAAATGACTGATTCCAACTTGCTAGTATTCCAAAATTTGTTTCTAATAACATTGATAAAATCCTCATCCATCTTGGTTTCCTCTAGGAGATGAACTCCGATATTTCTATCCTCATTAGGGATTTCACTTATGTAATTCTCTTTTCAGACCTTAGGCCCCTATAGGTCCAAGATATGATATTCATTAATCAAATTTTGAAGTTCCCTGCTCCCTTTCCAGGGCCCATATTGTTTCCTTCTATCTCTCCTCCTCCTTTGTTCTCTACACTTGCTAACTAATGAAGAATAGTGTCCTAGACTCCCAGCTCTTTTTCTTTTCCTTTTTTCTCACTTATGACTTCCTTGTTTATTTTTGTTCCTGTTTTCATCCTTTTTCTGATGGGTTACTTCAGGCCTGCCCCCCTAGTTCTATCATCAATAGATATGAATTATGCTAAAGGTCCCAGGCCTTGCATAGATTTCAAGAACCCTTCCAAATCTTCCTCTTCCTCTGATGATTCATTAGAATTGTTATTAGTGTCCGAGCTAGAGCTTTTCTCCTTATGACTATTTAGGGGAGGCCCAATGGGAGCAGGCCAAGGGGTCGGGTCCTCCTGAGGAGAGGAGGGAGGCACAGGTAGTGCTAAACCTTCAAAAACACCTTCTGAATCCAGAATGCCAAAACTATTCTTCGATCCCACCCAAGTATTCCCTCGATAGGCATTCCTGGGGGCAGATTCCACTTCCTTTGAGACTGGAACCATAGCAAGGTTTCTAACCTCCGCAAAAAATTTCAGAGAGTAATGCCTCTTGACCTGTTGCCACTTCTCTTTAGGGTCTCCGAGTTAATTCTCCATAGGGGCCCCACCTTAAGGATAGCCTTTTACAAAGTTCCCATATTCATGGCACAACTTACACTTGAAAGGCAACTAGTCATATCCTGAACATAAGTTCAACTATACATGCAAAGATTGATAGCTTCTAGGAGGTCATTCTCAAGATCCACCTCCACACAAATTCTTGAAGAGGAGAAGACAACATTGTTTGCTTCAGAGAAGTCAATATACAACCCCAGGGAGTTCCCTATGAGCCTAAAGGTTGCATCGTTCCAGTACTGAAGGAGAAGGTGAGACAGCTTCACCCTACTGGGATCGATGAAGGAACATCACAATCCAGGTTGAAACTAGGACTGTAGTGGTCCAGGTAAAGCCCCTAGGTCCCCATAAAATAAGTACCACTCCTAAAAACTAAATCCTTGTCCAAAAAATTCTAAAAATAAAAGGTATAAAATCCTTTTCCACATAACAAGGAGATGACTTCACCTTTAATGAGATGGGACTAGTTCTGTGCAATGCAAGCCTTGACCATCCGAGGGGAAGAAAGAGGCCCATGAAATGTCCAATAAGGCTCATGAGCTCAAGGGATTAAATTATAAACCCAATAAACTATTAATATTATAAACTGAAGGGACTAATAATCCAAAAGGTTTAATATTATAAACCCAAGGAAGTAGTAAACCTAAAGGGATAGATATTATAAACCTAAGGGATCAACAAATCCAAGGATCAATTTTAAGAACACAAGGGATTAATAAAGCTAGGAATTAATATTTTAAATCTAAGGGTTTGTTTCTCCTCCTCCTTTGTTCCCTATGCTTACTAACTGATGAGGAGTAGTGTTTTGGACTCCCAAATCTTTGTCTTTTCTTATTTTCTCACTTCTGACTTCCTTGTTTATTTTTCTTCCCGTTTTCTTCCTTTTTTTAATGGGATGCTGCAGGCCATCCCCCTCAGGACTATTATCAGCAGATCTTAACTCCACTAAAGTTCCCACACCATCCATGGATGTCAATAACCCTTCCACATCTTCCTCTTCCTCTAATGATTCGTCATAACTTCTATCACTATCTGGGCTAGAGCTTGTCTCCTTATGACTATTTGTGGGAGGCCGGATGGGAGTAGGGAAAGGGGCTAGGTTCTTCTAATGAGAGGAGGGGGGATGGGTAGTACTAAACCTTCAAAAACACCTTCTAAATCAAGGATCCCAATACTATTCTTCGACCTCGACCCAAGCCTACCCTTGATAGACATACCGGGGGGGGGGGGATCATACTCCACTTCCTTTGAGCTCGGAATGACAATAAGGCCGCCAACATGCACAAAATTTTTTGAAGACTAATTCCTCTTGACCTATTGCCACTACTCTTTAGGGTCTCTGAGTTAATGCTCCATAAGGGCCCGACCTTTAGGATAGCCTTTTTCAAAGTGCCCATATTGATGGCACAACTTACAATTGAAAGGCAGTTGTTCATAGTCTACTTCTTGAACATGTGTTCAACTATCCATGAAAAGATTGACAACCGTCGGGAGGCCCTTCTCAAGATCCACCTCCACACAAATCCTTGCACAGGAGAGGAGACCATCACTTGATTTCTTATTACATCAAACTATTAGACTGTATACCCATATCGAGGATAATGTTCTTACTCCTTGTCCATATACAACCAAAAAAAATTCTTTTTACAAAAAAGTCCATTATTAGGGGGTGAAGTGGTAGCAAATGGAAGATCAGTCATTTGCTAAACCCTATCAAGACTCCTAAAAACATAATATTCAGATTGCATTCTATCACACATATCTTTTAGAACAGTCAAGTCATATTTTCTGCTTCTTACTGTTTCCAACAATGAAATGAATCCCCAATCTCTAATTCATACTCGCCCTATGTTCTTAAAGGCCTTTGTAAAGGTATTCATTACAAAATAGTTCTGTGAATGGGGCCATTATGTTGGTATGGAAAAACTACCATTGATCCAACAATATACTCTACTTTGTATCTTGAATTTATTAATCGCAAATGAAAACGAGAAATGTGCCCATTCTGATTAAGGTATCTAGCACCAAAATATTGTCTTCACTATTGAGGAAAGGAACCATAAATCCAAATTTGTTCATGGAGACATTATTGCAATGATATAAGGAATAAGGGTTTAGCAGAAAACTCTTCCATTTCTTACAGAAAGTGCTAAACTTTATCACAACTGGTAAAGGGAGCTAGAGGAAGACAATTTCAAGAATTTCAAATGGAAGACAACTCAAAATTGTTGGATCCATGATCAAACAATGAAATCACCTAGCATAAAAACAAAAAACATTTCATGGGAAACCAACAACCTTATTTTCAACTAATTTTGAATAAAATTAAAAGTAACATACATACTTAATTTTCCATCTACACATAGAGGAAACTTCACATATACATATTGTATAAAATAAAATGGCTAATAAGACAATTATTACAATTTTAAACAAAAAAATCGTAATTTTTTAAAACTAATGTTTACGATCCAACATTGTTAATGTTAAGAAACCTATATTTATATTAATTTCTATATTTAATATTAATTTTATTGTTTGTCAATAGTTTAATTAACATTCAACCTTTCTTTTAATGTTAAAAAACTTAGTCTTATAAACCTCATGTTATATAGTAATCTTAGGGTACATGAACCAAATGATATAAAAATACAAAATATTTTAAACGTAATGCCAATGATCCTAATAAGTTGTTATTAACCCTATTTTTTTATGAAAATATTTATATCAATGTTTAATGGTAATGTTCACATTTATCTATAAACATAAAATTTATTTTTATATAAATTTCTATGTATAATATTAATATTTATGTTTATTATACCTATTAATATTATTGTCTATAATATTTTTAATAATAATAATAATAAGAACAACAACAACAATACTATTAATGTCTCAATAAAAATATTTGTATTGTTATTGATGTTTCATTTTAATATTAATATTAATATGTGAAGTCCCCAATGGGAGTGTCAGACCAAGATAGCTACTCGTGATGTGACAAATGCTAAGTGTACAATGTTTAAGTTGGGCTAGGCAGGACATCATCCCCTCGGAGAATGCTCCTAGAATGCTTTGTGTTGGGTCTATGATCCTTGTTATTGTAGTTTTGGGTCCATCGGTGGCAATGTAGCTCATGGGGTGGTTGTTCTAGGTCTTCTCACATCATGGATTTTACTTTCTGGGACCTTTGGTCCACATTCTACCTATGATGCTCTTCTTTAGCTCTGCTGTCGGTATCAAATTCGAGGCCTTGCCTCTCAATTTCATCTTAGGTGTGTGATATTGTGTATCTTTCTCCCCCCCCTTTGGTATCTTTCATCCACCCTAGTTCGACTTGTCTCTATTTGGGTGGTGATATGTTGTGGTGGGCACTTTTGTGTTGGTTTTCCTCTTCTCTCTCTTCTGTGATTAGGCCTGCTTGGTCCCTCATAGCAAGTGGTAGTGTTTAGAGTGTGTCTTCTCTCTAGCTCCACAACTTCACTTTGAGCTCCATTATGAAGCCCAACCCTCTCTCCTTGCACATAATGGCTCCGGTGAAACTTGAAGGTTCTTGTCCCTCACTGGGTCTCAGGGTACTGTTGCATGTATTCAGGGTGGGAGCTCCATACAGGGAATGGGTTCTTCGAGAGGCATTAGTAGTGGCGGTCACATCTCGTCAGATGCTTCTATTGACGGTTGTCGTCGTAAGATGGTCATACATTATGGCGGTGGTGTAGGAGTGGGTGTCCACGAGTAGGGAAGTCAACATGGTATAGTCCCTTAGGGTTTCTCCAGCCGAGCGCATTGTGGGTTTATGGTTCGGACACTGTCAAGGAGGATAGGCCTCTCCTTGGCTATCCTCGAACTGGTTCAATCTATCTTTGTTCGATTGAACGTCCTTGATCAAGTTCGAAAGGAGGAAGACAAGGCCATTATGGCCAAATTTGAGCATCTTCAGTACTTCTAGTGCCATGTTTGTGGTAGTGGTTTGGCATGGGTAGAAACTGCTGATAGAAAAGGTTGAAAAATTAGAAACATGGCTTTCTCACTTTGAGAACCATGACAATTGTGTGTATCACCTTCCCTCTCCCCCAGGTACTAGGCCAGACAACTTGCCTCAATTACTTCTGATGACTGATTATGCTCACTATTATGTTTCTTGTTCTTTTAGTCTCCTAGAATGTTAGGCCTCTCAGCTATAATTTTTTCTTTTTGTATGTTGTATGGTTATGGAATTGGTAAAAAAACGTGGTCAAGGTGAAACCATATGCATTTTGACATCCTTGGATATGCCTTTTGATTAATAGAAACTTTTTGACTTACAAAAAAAATATGAATATGATAAGGGATAATTAATATTAAAAATCCCATTTCAAGTCCTGCTAGCACAATTGGTTGAGAAAAGACCTCGTTTACAACGCAACCCCGAATCAAACCTCATTGGGGGTGGTTGTGCTTTTTTCTAGGGGCAGGAGACATGCTAAAAAATCTAGTTAGCTTAGTGTTGGTGTGGCCCAGGCTAGGTGCGATCCTCGAGTGACTTTGATGGATTAGATGCCCCTGGGTTGCGTCTCCTAAAGCCACAGATCACGCCTAGAGAATAATATACAACTTGATAAACAAACAAAAAATTATTAAAAGAACCATTAATATTTAATCTAACCTTATTAATTTTAATTTTAATTTTGATGTTTTATATTAATAGTATATATTGTCTATTATATTAATTAAACATAAATACTAAAACTTTCTACAAGTTAGCACCAATAGATTAAAAATACTGAATTGAATCCACAAAAATACTTGAAATATATAATTTTATCAACTTAAACACAACATATAATTTTATAAAAATTATTTCTAAATATATTGCATAAAAATCTATTTAAATCTATTATATAAATTTGTTGCATTAAAATCTATGAAAGCACATAAAAAACTAAAATAAAATAAAAAATTGAAAATTAACTAAAATAAAGTTTATTGAAGAAAATTATACAATGCATATAGTATAATACATATAATGCATTTAGTACATTGAATCTAATAAATCTATTAAATTAAAGTGAAACAATACCAATTAAATTTAAATTAACTAAATTCTAGTGTATAAATATTTTATATTAAATCAAAATGAACCAAATGCATTACATAAATTTATTACATAAAATAGATATTATATTCACTATGTTACATTGCATAGATTATAAATGAACCAAGATAAATCAATATAAATAAAATCTAAATGAGTCAAAACATATTACATAAATTTATTAGTAGATTTTACATAATCAGTAAATTCAATTCAATACATATCTACTAAAAAATCATTCTATATACAATTTATTCAAGTTCATTATTTAGAAGTAAGTTTTATTCAAGTTCATTATTCAATATAAATATATGTTTTGTGTGCATTTATTTTTGAAGGTTTATTGAATAAATTCAACATATTTTATTCAAATTATATAATTTATATAATTTAATTATATTTAATGTCTTTATATGAAATACAATAATTGCACCATTACCAGCCCCCAAGAGTTATTTAATCGTTTCAATATCATGCCCACTTTGCGTGATTACCCTATATATTATTCAAGTGCGATTAGAGTCTACCCAGTGACCATGGTATCGGTGAACCCAATTGAAAAAAATAATTAATAATTTAATTAATTAATTAAATTAACAAGAAATTTTAACATATTTTATCTCAACATTTTACAATGGTTCTCAATATTTATATTTTCAAATACAACTTAATTAAATCTTTAAGTTAGACTAAATATTTTTATAAATCAAAATGAAATTGTCATTATATAAATTTATTAACTAAAATACCAATTTATATTATAACAAAATAAAACCAAAATAAACAAATCAAAATAAATCTAAAAAATCAAAATATACTTACAAATTTATAATATATATATATAATCAAAATAAATTCAATTCAATACATTTCTATTAAAAATAGATTATATATACCATTTATTCAATTTCATTATTTTTTTTTTCCCTCAATCAGGCTATTTCTATTATGGTACAAAATCTCAAAAAGTTACACCAGTGTTACAACAAGGCCATGGCCCTATAAATCCTGCCGAGAGATTGACAGTTTGCCCAAATTTATACATACCCAAAGTTGAACATATTCAAAAATTGGATGCTGAACATGGACATGCTGAGACAAACGAATATAACGACACTGAACACTACTTAAACATGGACTAACAGAAATATGGATCCATATTGCCGATACATAGATTTTAAAATCCGGACTAAAGCCAAACACATACAAAAAACAAGATTCGAAGACTCCTCGAGTAATGCTCCCACTTCCAGGCTGCCGAGAGCGAACTGGTTGATTGGATTAATCATCGTCCATGGTGTAGGGCTCTTCCTCCACCCTGCACCCAAATTGCCGGGAGTCATCCGAGTCAGAGAGAGGGACCATCGAGCAAGTAGGGACCCCCTGAGCAGGCTCGCTTGGACCCGCAAGGCCTGCTTGAGTATCCGGGGTGGAACTTTCCATAGCAGGGCGTTGCAGATCAATTGTGGGCATTGTCCCTTGAGCTAGTGGTGGGTTTTCTTGATTTACTTTCGCCTAACCTCTGAGATTACCACAGTGCTCGGCAGTAACAGATTCAATGAAAGTGGAGTTGGCGAGTGTGCAGGGTATCCGATACCTAACTGTGGGGTGCGCTTCATGTCCACATTCTATTATGCTTCCGCTCCCAGGCCCTCTGCCACATCCTGTTGTTATGCCATGGAGGCAATGTTGCTCAGATGTAACTTCGATGGAGGAAGAAGGATAAATGGGGCCGTTCCTTTGAGCGGTAGCCCAACCGCGAGAGCCTCCTCGTCGACTGCTCATTCTGAGACGCTCTCTCCTCATTGCTAAATTCAGAGGATTAACCAGCTTGCAGAAACCCGGAGAGGAGAAATTAACCAAGACGGGGACCGCAGAATTTGGCTTACAATGCTTGCAAACCACTCTCAAGCTTGGGGCAATACCTGAGTTGGAGACAGAGCAAGAATGTCCCTGTGCAATCCCCCACATCACCGAGGAGTGCTCCAACGTTCTAGTGGAGTGCCCAACAACTTGAAATGAATGCGTAAATGTAACAGACGCTCCCGGAATATGAAGCGCCATCGCGCAGGTTACCAAGAGGCCAATTAAGGAGGACAAGACCAGTAATAATACCCGCATTGAAGTTCCTACATGCGGCCATTTGAAACATTCTGTAGGGTACTGCGTGGCACGCAAGGGCTGACATATGCCCATGTGACGCACCACCTTGAGCTGCCATGCCTTTTAAGCACCCGCATCCGGGAGGGAGAGATCATTCTGTACCAAAGAAATATAGTCCTTTTTGAGTTGGTCATCCACTACCATGTCAAGAGAACCTGAGAAGTAGGGAAGTAGCTGAGATACGCCCTGGTTAGCCAGTCTGTCTGCTACTTGGTTTGTTGTTCTTCTTACATGATGGAAGGTTATGCTTTGGGGATTTTTTAGCTTTTCTTCCAGTGATTCCAGTCTACTGAGCAATCGCCAGCTTGATGCTACCTTAACTGCGGTAGCCCCTGCCTGTATTCTTTTAGTAGCGGCTATAAGAATGAAAGAGTCTCCTTCGACCTCAAGAGGGAAGAAGTGCTTTTGTTCTGCTATGCAAATCCCTTCCCAGAGTCCTCCAATTCTGATGAATTGTTAGTGTCTTCGCCAATTGATCCATAGAATATATGCAATATTTCTCTTGTGTATCTTCTGAAGATTCCCCCAAATCCCGTAGGCCCAGGATTACCTTTGGCAGCCCCATCAAAATTCAGCTTATATGAGTTGATTACCAGTGGGGACTAGGATAGCGGAGAGGCGGTGCTAGTTGTGGGACGGGTGTTGACCTTTGCTAAAGAGGAGAGGTCTAAATTCCATTCTTTTAGTATATTTCATTCCTGCTGAGATTCTGGCAGATCTGTATCATACCAGGTTCTGATGGCTGAAGTTTCTTGTAAATTTTTTTTGAAGATGAGCCACAGAGCATCTATTGACCGGTAGGAATTATTGAAGATTCTGTAGTTTCGTTCCTTCCAAAGAATCCAATATATAAAGCCTGGTATTAAACTCCACAGAGATTTGAGAAGCTGGCTTTTGAAAGGGTTCTTAGTTCATTTCCTTATAGTTTCTGTTACATCCTCCATCCTTGCTTCTGATCTCATGTTGCATTTTTCAACTTTCTTCCAAAGTTGCGTAGCTAGCAGACATGTTTCCATTAAATGACTTATGGTTTCAGAGTTGAGATTTCAATTTGGGCATCTGGATGGCCCAATAAATCCACGCTTGAGCAGGTTGTCCCAAGTGAGTATGCCCCTTTTACTTAGAAGCCATAAGAAAGTTGAAATTTTGGGCCATAGTCCTGGTTGCCAGACTTTTTCCCAAATTTGGTCCTTGTCTATTTGGATTTCTGAATAGCGCAGTTGGTGAGCTTCTTTAGTGGTAAATGTTCCTTTGGGAGTATGACCCCATCTTAATCTGTCCTGCTGGTTGGAGTAACGAATTCTTCTGTAGGTGAGTTCTTGATCTATGTCAGAATGTGTTTCTCCCTGCCAGTCCATCTGCCAAAGGCTAGCTGGTTTCCAGATTTGGAAGTCATGATGTGTGGATTGTTGCTAGAGTTGATGAACATGGGTGAGGTTCGCCTGCTGCATGTGAATTTTCCAAAGAGGATTTTGAAATAAAGTTTCCATTTTTGGGAGTTGTTGCCATGAATCCTCCCAGAACCTTGCCGTCGTGCCTGAGTGAATTTCCCAGAAGCTATGCTCTTGAATGAAATTGTTGTGAAGCTTTGCAGTGTTCCAGATTGGTGATCCCAAATTGTGGAGTTGATTCTTATGAGATCGGTCCATTGACTTCCTGGGGTATTTTTTGCTTTCCATAGTCTGGCCCATGGTGAGTGTGGCTTGGAGATCCAATTCCACCACATTCGTGCTCCCATTGTATTGTTTCTTTGGAGAGGATCTCTTAATCCTAGACCTCCTTCTGATTTGATTTTGCAGACTTCTTTCCAGTTAACAAGAGCCCATTTTCTGTTCAGTCCAGAGGAGCTCCAAAGGAAGTTGCATTGAAGGTTGTGTATGGCTTTAAGGACCCATTTTAGAGCTGCCATAATGGAAAAAAGATACAATGGCACTGCTTGTAAGACTGTTTTGATTAAGACTAATCTACCCGCCATGTTTAGAGCACGAAAAGTCCATGACGAGAGCTTTTATTCTAATTTATCTAGGAGAGACCTCCAAGAAGCATGCTTGATGGCAGAGTCCGATAGGGGTGCCCCTAGGTATTTAGATGGAAGCTTGGATATGGTGAACCCCAGAATTCTGGAAATATTCCTTTGCGTAGAGGGGGGGTTGTTGAAGAAGAAGAGCTGAGATTTCGAGGCATTGATGGATGTGCCAAAGGTGTCGGAGAAGAGGGAGAGCAGAGATTTGAAGACAGAGGCTTCTTGCGAGGAGGGATGACCAAATAACATAATGTCATCAACAAACTGCTGATGGGACTGAGGATTAAGACCATGGATAGAGATTCCTTTTAGAGCTTGGTAGGAAACAACGGATTTGAGAAGCTTACTGAGCCCTTCTGCCATTAAAACAAAGAGGAAAGGTGAATGATTCAATTTCATTATTAAGATTCAAGTGGATTATTTTTTATTCGATGTGAGTATATGTTTTCTGTACCTATATTCTATTCAATTCAATACATTTCTATTAAAAATAGATTATATATACCATTTATTCAATTTCATTATTAAGATTCAAGTGCATTATTTATTACTCAATTTGAATATATGTTTTCTGTGCATATATTCTGAAAGGTTCATGGAATAAGTTCAATACGTTTAATTCAATCTATACACATTAGACAATTTCATACATTCAATCAATTTTAGATGGAATACAATAAATTCAATTAATAATAAATTTCATAATATTTTATTTTTAGTCGATTTTTGCATGGTGTTTTAATATTTATATTTAAATGAATTAAATTTTAGTATATAAAATTTTATATCAAATCAAATTTAATCAAATATATTACATAAATTTATTCAATCAAGTAGATTTTATATTTAGCACATACAATTTAATCAATAAGAAATTTTAGAATGTTTTATTATAAACA